>WFAB01002180.1:0-53144 GCA_018977245.1 Lethenteron camtschaticum
ACACCATAGTCCACCCACACACCATAGTCAACCCACACACACCAATCCACCCACACGCACTATAGTCCACCGACACGCACCATAGAAACCCACACACACCATAGTCCACCCACATGCACCATAGTCCACCCACACACACCATAGTTCACCCATACACACCATAGTCCACCCACACGCACCATAGTCCACCCACATGCACCATAGTCCACCCACACCCACCATAGACCACACGCACCATAGTCCACACACACACCATAGTCCACCCACACGCACCATAGTCCACCCACACGCACCATAGTCCACCCACACCATAGTCCACCACACGCACCATAGTCACCCACACGCACCATAGACCACACGCACCATAGTCCACCCACACACACCATAGTCCACCCACATGCACCATAGTCCACCCACACACCATAGTCCACACACACCATAGTCCACCACACACACCATAGTCCACCCACACGCACCATAGTCCACACACACTATAATCCACCCACACACACCATAGTCCACCCACAAGCACCATAGTCCACCCACACACACCATAGTCCACACACACACCATAGTCCACCCACACGCACCATAGTCCACCCACATGCACCATAGTCTGCACGTCCACCACACGCACCATAGTCCACACACACACCATAGTCCACCCACATGCGCCATAGTCCACCCACACACCATAGTCCACCCACATGCACCATAGTCCACCCACACGCACTATAGTCCACACACGCACTATAGTCCACCCACACACACCATAGTCCACCCACACACTATAGTCCACCCACCACACCATAGTTCACCCACACACACTATAGTCCACCCACACACCATAGTCCACCCACACACACTATAGTCCACCCACACACTATAATCCACCCACACACACCATAGTCCACCCACTCGCACTATAGTCCACCCACACACCATAGTCCACCCACACGCACCATAGAACCCACACGCACCATAATCCACCCACACGCACTATAGTCCACCGACATGCACCATAGTACACCCACACGCACCATAGTCCACCCACATGCACCATAGTCCACCCACACCCACCATAGACCACACACCATAGTCCACCCACACACACCATAGTCCACCCACACGCACCATAGTCCACCCACATGCACTATAGTCTACCCACACACCCCATAATCCACCCACACACACCATAGTCCACCCACACACACCATAGTCCACCCACACGCACCATGGTCCACCACATGCACCATAGTCCACCCACACACACAATAGTCCACCCACACGCACCATAGTCCACCCACACGCACCATAGTCCACCCACACACATCATAGTCCACCCACACGCACCATAGACCACACACACTATAGTCCACCCACATGCACCATAGTCCACCCACACGCACTATAGTCCACCCACACACCATAGTCCACCCACACACTATAGTCTACCCACACACACCATACACCACACACACCATAGTTACCCACACACACCATAGTCCACCCACACACACCATAGTCCACCCACACACCATAGTCCAAACACACACCATAGTCCACCCAAACGCACTATAGTCCACCCACTCACACCATAGTCTACACACACACACCATAGTACCCACACACACCATAGTCCACCCACACACACCATAGTCCACCCACATGCACTATAGTCCACCCACACGCACCATAGTCCACACACGCACCATAGTCCACCCACACGCACCATAGTCCACCCACACCATAGTCCACCCACATGCACTATAGTCCACCCACACGCACCATAGACCACCCACACGCACCAAAGTCCACCATACGCACCATAGTCCACCCACACGCACCATAGTCCACACACACCATAGTCCACCTACACACACCATAGTCCACCCACATGCACCGTAGTCCACCCACACGCACTATAGTCCACACACACACCATAGTCCACCCACACGCACTATAGTCCACCCACTCACACCATAGTCTACACACACACCATAGTCCACCCACACGCACCATAGTCTACGCACACGCACTATAGTCCACCCACAAGCACCATAGTCCACCCACACGCACCATAGTCCACCCACACGCACCATAATCCACCCACATGCACCATAGTCCACCCACACACCATAGTCCACACACACACCATAGTCCACCCACATGCACCATAGTCCACCCACACACTATAGTCCACCCACACACACCATAGTCCACACACACACCATAGTCCACCCACACACACTATAGTCCACCCACACACACCATAGTTCACCCACACACACTATAGTCCACCCACACACACCATAGTCCACCCACACACACCATAGTCCACCCACACACTATAATCCACCCACACACACCATAGTCCACACACACACCATAGTCCACCCACACGCACCATAGTCCACCCACACGCACTATAGTCCACCCACACACACTATAGTCCACCCACACACACCATAGTCCACCCACAAACACCATAGTCCACCCACTCACACTATAGTCTACCCACACACACCATAGTCCACCCACACGCACTATAGTCCACCCACTCACACCATATTCTACACACACACACCATAGTCCACACACACACCATAGTCCACCCACACACACCATAGTACCCACTCACACCATAGTACACACACACACCATAGTACCCACACACACCATAGTCCACCCACACACACCATAGTCCACCCACACGCACCATAGTCTACCCACACACACTATAGTCCACCCACACGCACCATAGTCCACCCACACGCAACCATAGTCCACCCACATGCACCATTGACCACATGCACCATAGTCCACCCACACACACCATAGTCCACCCACATGCACCATAGTCCACCCACACACCATAGTCCACACACACACCATAGTCCACCCACTCGCACTATAGTCCACCCACACGCACCATAGTCCACCCACACGCACCATAGTCAACCCACACGCACCATAATCCACCCACGTGCACTATAGTCCACCCACATGCACCATAGTACACCCACACACACCATAGTCCACCCACAAGCACCATAGTCCACCCACACACACCATAGTCCACCCACACACACCATAGTCCACCCACACGCACCATAGTCCACCCACATGCACCATAGTCCACCCACATGCACCATAGACCACACGCACCATAGTCCACACACACACCATAGTCCACCCACACGCACCATAGTCCGCCCACACGCACCATAGTCCACCCACACGCACTATAGTCCACCCACACGCACTATAGTCCACCCACACACACCATAGTCCACCCACACACAATATAGTCCACCCACCACACCATAGTTCACCCACACACACTATAGTCCACCCACACATACCATAGTCCACCCACACACACCATAGTCCACCCACACACTATAATCCACCCACACACCATAGTCCACCCACTCGCACTATAGTCCACCACACACACCATAGTCCACCCACACGCACCATAGTCAACCCACACACACCATAATCCACCCACACGCACTATAGTCCACCGACACGCACCATAGTACACCCACACACACCATAGTCCACCCACATGCACCATAGTCCACCCACACACACCATAGTTCACCCATACACACCATAGTCCACCCACACGCACCATAGTCCACCCACATGCACCATAGTCCACCCACACCCACCATAGACCACACGCACCATAGTCCACACACACACACCATAGTCCACCCACACGCACCATAGTCCACCCACATGCACTATAGTCTACCCACACACCCCATAATCCACCCACACACACCATAGTCTACCACACACACTATAGTCCACCCACACGCACCATAGTCCACCCACACGCACCATAGTCCACCCACACGCACCATAGACCACACGCACCATAGACCACACGCACCATAGTCCACCCACACACACCATAGTCCACCCACACACCATAGTCCACACACACACCATAGTCCACCCACACACACCATAGTCCACCCACACGCACCATAGTCCACCCACACACTATAATCCACCCACACACACCATAGTCCACCCACAAGCACCATAGTCCACCCACACACACCATAGTCCACCCACACACACCATAGTCCACCCACACGCACCATAGTCCACCCACATGCACCATAGTCCACCCACATGCACCATAGACCACACGCACCATAGTCCACACACACACCATAGTCCACCCACATGCGCCATAGTCCACCCACACGCACCATAGTCCACCCACACGCACCATAGTCCACCCACACGCACTATAGTCCACCACACGCACTATAGTCCACCCACACACACCATAGTCCACCCACACACAATATAGTCCACCCACCACACCATAGTCACCACACACACTATAGTCCACCCACACACACCATAGTCCACCCACACACACTATAGTCCACCCACACACTATAATCCACCCACACACACCATAGTCCACCCACTCGCACTATAGTCCACCCACACACACATAGTCCACCCACACGCACCATAGTCAACCCACACGCACCATAATCCACCCACACGCACTATAGTCCACCGACATGCACCATAGTACACCCACACGCACCATAGTCCACCCACATGCACCATAGTCCACCCACACCCACCATAGACCACACGCACCATAGTCCACCACACACACACCATAGTCCACCCACACGCACCATAGTCCACCCACATGCACTATAGTCTACCCACACACCCCATAATCCACCCACACACACCATAGTCCACCCACACACACCATAGTCCACCCACACGCACCATGGTCCACGCACATGCACCATAGTCCACCCACACACACAATAGTCCACCCACACGCACCATAGTCCACCCACACGCACCATAGTCCACCCACACACATCATAGACCACACGCACCATAGTCTACCCACACACACTATAGTCCACCCACATGCACCATAGTCCACCCACACACTATAGTCCACCCACACGCACCATAGTCCACCCACATGCACTATAGTCTACCCACACACACCATAATCCACCCACACACACCATAGTCTACCCACACACACCATAGTCCACCCACACACATCATAGTCCACCCACACGCACCATAGTCTACCCACACACACTATAGTCCACACACACCATAGTCCACCCACACGCACTATAGTCCACCACACGCACCATAGTCCACCCACATGCACTATAGTCTACCCACACACACCATAATCCACCCACACACACTATAGTCCACCCACACGCACCATAGTCCACCCACACACCATAGTCCACCCACACGCACCATAGACCACACGCACCATAGTCCACCCACACACACCATAGTCCACCCACATGCACCATAGTCCATCCACACACCATAGTCCACACACACACCATAGTCCACCCACTCGCACTATAGTCCACACACGCACCATAGTCCACCCACACGCACCATAGTCAACCCACACACCATAATCCACCCACATGCACTATAGTCCACCCACACACCATAGTCCACCCACACACCATAGTCCACCCACATGCACCATAGTCCACCCACACGCACCATAGTCCTTCCACACGCACCATAGTCCACCCACACACACCATGTCCACCCACACACTATAGTCCACCCACACGCACCATAGTCCACCCACACGCACCATAGTCCACACACACCATAGTCCACCTACACACACCATAGTCCACCCACATGCACCGTAGTCCACCCACACGCACTATAGTCCACACACACACCATAGTCCACCCACACGCACTATAGTCCACACTCACACCATAGTCTACACACACACACCATAGTCCACCCACACGCACCATAGTCTACGCACACGCACTATAGTCCACCCACACGCACCATAGTCCACCACACGCACCATAGTCCACCACACGCACCATAATCCACCCACATGCACCATAGTCCACCCACACACACCATAGTCCACACACACACCATAGTCCACCCACACGCACCATAGTCCACCCACACACTATAGTCCACCCACACACACCATAGTCCACACACACACCATAGTCCACCCACACACACTATAGTCCACCCACACACACCATAGTTCACCCACACACACTATAGTCCACCCACACACACCATAGTCCACCCACACACACCATAGTCCACCCACACACTATAATCCACCCACACACACCATAGTCCACACACACACCATAGTCCACCCACACGCACCATAGTCCACCCACACGCACTATAGTCCACCCACACACACTATAGTCCACCCACACACACCATAGTCCACCCACAAACACCATAGTCCACCCACTCACACTATAGTCTACCCACACACACCATAGTCCACCCACACGCACTATAGTCCACCCACTCACACCATAGTACACACACACACCATAGTCCACCTACACACACCATAGTACCCACACACACCATAGTACCCACACACACCATAGTCCACCCACACACACCATAGTCCACCCACACGCACCATAGTCTACCCACACACACTATAGTCCACCCACACGCACCATAGTCCACCCACACGCACCATAGTCCACCCACATGCACCATTGACCACATGCACCATAGTCCACCCACACACACCATAGTCCACCCACATGCACCTTAGTCCACCCACACACCATAGTCCACACACACACCATAGTCCACCCACTCGCACTATAGTCCACCCACACGCACCATAGTCCACCCACACGCACCATAGTCAACCACACGCACCATAATCCACCCACGTGCACTATAGTCCACCCACACGCACCATAGTACACCCACACACACCATAGTCCACCCACAAGCACCAAAGTCCACCCACACACACCATAGTCCACCCACACACACCATAGTCCACCCACACGCACCATAGTCCACCCACATGCACCATAGTCCACCCACATGCACCATAGACCACACGCACCATAGTCCACACACACACCATAGTCCACCCACACGCACCATAGTCCGCCCACACGCACCATAGTCCACACACGCACTATAGTCCACCCACACGCACTATAGTCCACCCACACACACCATAGTCCACCCACACACAATATAGTCCACCCCACACCATAGTTCACCCACACACACTATAGTCCACCCACACATACCATAGTCCACCCACACACACCATAGTCCACCCACACACTATAATCCACCCACACACCATAGTCCACCCACTCGCACTATAGACCACACACACCATAGTCCACACACGCACCATAGTCAACCCACACACACCATAATCCACCCACACGCACTATAGTCCACCGACACGCACCATAGTACACCCACACACACCATAGTCCACCCACATGCACCATAGTCCACCCACACACACCATAGTTCACCCATACACACCATAGTCCACCCACACGCACCATAGTCCACCCACATGCACCATAGTCCACCCACACCCACCATAGACCACACGCACCATAGTCCACCCACACACCATAGTCCACCCACACACACCATAGTTCACCCATACACACCATAGTCTACCCACACACACTATAGTCCACCCACACGCACCATAGTCCACCCACACGCACCATAGTCCACCCACACGCACCATAGACCACACGCACCATAGTCCACCCACACACACCATAGTCCACCCACATGCACCATAGTCCACCCACACACCATAGTCCACACACACCATAGTCCACCCACACACACCATAGTCCACCCACACGCACCATAGTCCACCCACACGCACCATAGTCCACCCACACACTATAATCCACCCACAAGCACCATAGTCCACCCACACACACCATAGTCCACCCACACACACCATAGTCCACCCACACGCACCATAGTCCACCCACATGCACCATAGTCCACCCACATGCACCATAGACCACCCACACACACCATAGTCCACCCACATGCGCCATAGTCCACCCACACGCACCATAGTCCACCCACATGCACCATAGTCCACCCACACGCACTATAGTCCACCCACACGCACTATAGTCCACCACACACACCATAGTCCACCCACACACTATAGTCCACCCACACACACCATAGTTCACCCACACACACTATAGTCCACCCACACACACCATAGTCCACCCACACACACTATAGTCCACCCACACACTATAATCCACCCACACACACCATAGTCCACCCACTCGCACTATAGACCACACACACCATAGTCCACCCACACACCATAGTCAACCCACACGCACCATAATCCACCCACACGCACTATAGTCCACCGACATGCACCATAGTACACCCACACGCACCATAGTCCACCCACATGCACCATAGTCCACCACACACACCATAGTCCACACACACACACCATAGTCCACCCACCGCACCATAGTCCACCCACATGCACTATAGTCTACCCACACACCCCATAATCCACCCACACACACCATAGTCCACCCACACACCATAGTCCACCCACACGCACCATGGTCCACGCACATGCACCATAGTCCACCCACACACACAATAGTCCACCCACACGCACCATAGTCCACCCACACGCACCATAGTCCACACACACATCATAGTCCACCCACACGCACCATAGTCTACCCACACACACTATAGTCCACCCACATGCACCATAGTCCACCCACACGCACCATAGTCCACCCACACGCACCATAGTCCACCCACATGCACTATAGTCTACCCTCACACACCATAATCCACCCACACACACCATAGACCACACACACCATAGTCCACACACACCATAGTCCACCCACACGCACCATAGTCCACCCACATGCACCATAGTCCACCCACATGCACCATAACCCACCCACACACACCATAGTCCACCCACACGCGCCATAGTCCACCCACACGCACCATAGTCCACCCACATGCACCATAGTCCACCCACACGCACTATAGTCCACCCACACGCACTATAGTCCACCCACACACACCATAGTCCACCCACACACAATATAGTCCACCCACCACACCATAGTTCACCCACACACACTATAGACCACACACACCATAGTCCACCCACACACCATAGTCCACCCACACACTATAATCCACCCACACACACCATAGTCCACCCACTCGCACTATAGTCCACCCACACACACCATAGTCCACCCACACGCACCATAGTCAACCCACACGCACCATAATCCACCCACACGCACTATAGTCCACCGACACGCACCATAGTACACCCACACACACCATAGTCCACCCACATGCACCATAGTCCACCCACACACACCATAGTTCACCCACACACCATAGTCCACCCACACGCACCATAGTCCACCCACATGCACCATAGTCCACCCACACCCACCATAGACCACACGCACCATAGTCCACACACACCATAGTCCACCCACACGCACCATAGTCCACCCACATGCACTATAGTCTACCCACACACCCCATAATCCACCCACACACACCATAGTCTACCCACACACACCATAGTCCACCCACACACACCATAGTCCACCCACACACACCATGGTCCACCCACATGCACCATAGTCCACCCACACACACAATAGACCACACGCACCATAGTCCACACACACCATAGTCCACCACACGCATCATAGTCCACCCACACGCACCATAGTCTACCCACACACACTATAGTCCACCCACACGCACCATAGTCCACCCACACGCACCATAGTCCACCCACACGCACCATAGTCCACCCACACGCACCATAGTCCACCCACACCATAGTCCACCCACACACACCATAGTCACCCATACACACCATAGTCCACCCACACGCACCATAGTCCACCCACATGCACCATAGTCCACCCACACCCACCATAGACCACACGCACCATAGTCCACACACACACCATCGTCCACCCACACGCACCATAGTCCACCCACATGCACTATAGTCTACCCACACACACCATAATCCACCCACACACACCATAGTCACCCACACACACCATAGTCACCCACACACACCATAGTCCACCCACACACACCATGGTCGACCCACATGCACCATAGTCCACCCACACGCACCATAGACCCACACGCACCATAGTCCACACGCACCATAGTCCACACACACACACACACCATAGTCCACCCACACACGCCATAGTCCACCCACACGCACTATAGTCCACCCACACACACTATAGTCCACCCACACACACCATGGTCCACCCACACACACCATAGTCCACCCATACACACCATAGTCCACCCACACGCACCATAGTCCACCCACACGCACCATCGTCCACCCACACACACCATAGTCCACCCACACACACCATAGTCCACCCACACGCACTATAGTCCACCCACATGCACCATAGTCCACCCACATGCACCGTAGTCCACCCACACGCACTATAGTCACACACACACACCATAGTCCACCCACACGCACCATAGTCCACCCACACGCACCATAGTCCAACCACACGCACCATAGTCCACCCACACGCACCATAGTCCACCCACACACCATAGTCCACACACACCATAGTCCACCCATACACACTATAGTCCACCCACATGCACCATAGTCCCCCCACACGCACCATAGTCCACCCACACACACTATAGTCCACCCAGTGGCGGATCCTGCTAAATCTCTCAGGGGGGAGCAAATGTCTGGATGATTGATAAGGATAAGGTCCACCCATGCAATGGATAAATTAACAGCTTAAGCATGTAAAGGCAACTTCACTTCTTTAATATTAATGAAAAATAAAGTGACTCTTACAATACATCTTGTCTGTTTCTATACTCACTATTAATACAATCCACTCAAGTTTATTTTATTAAAGATTCCACTAGGTGGCGACAAATTATATTGTTGGATGAAACGTGCTTACGTATGATGACGTAAGCACGCTAGGGCGAGCCCTCCCGGAAGCCATAGAGAATGCATTGCAGCGCCCCCCGGTCGAAAAAAACATCTTTGAATGTAAGTCTATGGGGCCACTCGGGGCGATTCTCAGCCGGAGTGAAATCGCCCAAAAAGAGGCGGTACTCCACAGAACGTGACATGACGCTGATTGGGCTATATCCAGAGGCACAGTGACGGCTAGCGTGACTCTGTGGTTGAATGACATTGGTGGTGCGTCGCCCAATCGCCCTAATGAAGAAACCACCCCTGAGTCCACCCACACGTCCAATCCAAGCAGCCGGCTGTGGTGACGCTAAGTACCCATTGATACACAGGGGATAAAATGGGGTACACGCTACACACAGGGGATACAATGGGGTAACGCTCCACTCACACTCACAAAGGGTATACAATGGGGTACACGCTCCACACACTCACACAGGGGGATACAATGGAGTAACGCTCCACGCTCGACTGAAGCCTCACCCCCTTGCTCAACCCCCCCACCCCATGGATGATGGCAAGCGACTCAGGGGATTTCACTGCCAGTGGGGAGGAATGTGAGACCATACTTCACCACGACAGTCCCGGTGCCGATCGGTCAAAGTTAATCGCAATGCATGGGGGTGACTCATCCAGGAGTAGCACTCGCCATGCGCTCTCCTATACAGGGGGCTTCAAAACAATGTGAGTACTTCTGAGAATTTGCAACAACACCACAGGAAATGTGCTGCCTCCGGGCTCTGGAGGCCACCTGGAGAAGATTCCACGCGCGTGTTGATAAGGAATGGCGAACAAGTGGAGACTTTTTGACGTTTTTAAACTAATAACGTACATTTGTTATTACGTTGCTGCTGCTGCTGAGCAGGGTGGTGACTGCGCGGTGGTAATACTTGCGCCTCACAGCGAGAAGGTCCCGGGTTCAATTCTCGACTCGGGCGCCCTTTCCGCGTGGAGTTTGCATGTTCTCCCACCCCTGTCCCCCCGCATGCGTTTCCTCCGGGTTCTCCGGTTTTTAGGCCATTTTGTGTTCTGCGTCATGGCCAAAATTTGCCGAAAAAATTACTCGCGAGTTGTGTGGGAAACACATGGCGGTCCTTAAACCACTCTACTGCAAAACCACTTAACAGGACCCTCTTGAAACGCAGTCTTGAGACTCAGTTCAGTGGGACTCTCCTGGGTGAACAAGCATTGTGAGCAGCTGTGCAACGCCGAGCGGTGCCGCCTCTGCTCCCTCCAGGGCTGCGGCCTCGGCAGCCTGCACGCTCGCCTGGCCCAGCTGCAGAGTGAGAGGAGGGCCCACCTCATGCGCCTCCAGCAACCACAACGTGCTGCCCGTGCCGAGCCCGCGGCGGGCCCAAGCCCTCAGGGAGCTCAGGGCAGCGTTTTGGAGTCCGCGTCGTCTCGTCCCGCGAGCTCGGCGATGGTGGCAAGAATCACGGCGGTGTTGGCGTGGCGCTTGCAGGCAGCTGGGAAAACCCGGCGGTGACTTTCAAAAGGGAGGAAGTTGAATTTTGGGCGTCGCAAACGCAGACCGAAATCGATGGTGCGGAGGAGGAGGATGCGAGCTGGGAATTTACTTGGGATCCCGCGTCCACCAGGGCGGCACCTGCACGATCGCGCGACTTGAATCTGCAGCGGCGTGACCCGTCGGCAGGAGGAGAGCTGCTCGGTGACATCCCCGCGGAGAGTGGGAGTCCGACGGGTGACACAATCGAGGCTGGAGCGAGGGCGGCGGGGACCCTCGCGTCCAACTGCCGTGCACAAATTAATCGCTATCATCTTCGGAGCCATGTTCGAGGACTGCGGCTCGGGGAGGCGCAGCGGAGAACGGCGCCGACGTCGGGCTCGGCCACTCGTCGTTTCGGGCGAACTCCAGCGGCGGCGACGTCCTGCGGGAGTACTCGCTGGCGGCGGACCGGGCGATCGACTGGGCGGCGAGCGTGCAGGCGCTCCACCGCAACCAGCACCTGCGCGACGCGCTTGCCTACCGCGCCCTGCTCGCGCTGCGGGAGCTCGTGTCTCGCCGGGCCCTGGCCGAGGCGCTGTCTCTGCCGGCCGGGGCGGCCGCCGCTGCCGCCATGGGTCCGACTACTTTCACGTGGCGTGGTCGGTCTCGCCGCACTTCGCCCGCTGCGCCGAAGCGTGTTACCCGAGAGGCCGCGACTCAGCCGCAGGCATGGAGCGGGAGCCCCGCGAGCGGTCTCGCGATGCGGAGCGCCGGGCCGCGTGGAGAGGACATCCTTCTGGCCATCTTGAGCGGCCGCAACTGCAGCTGCTCGCCGGACGAAGAGGAGGAGGAGCGCCCGCCCGCCCGAGTGGAGCTGGCCCTGCTGCCCGTGGTGGCGCTGGAGCGCTGCCTCGTGCGGCGGGCGGCTGCCTCCCTCGGGGACATGCGGCGCGATGTCCTGTCAGGCCTCAGCCTGGTGAGCGCTCCCCGCACCGCGCTCCCTTCCCGCGTACATTTAACTTATTTCGCACCATACCATGGGCACGTTGGGGATGCTTAACGATCGCGCTGTCGGTAGAGCGCTTTGCCGATCTGCCGGCGCATCTCGCCGCTGCGGAGATAACCCCGTGACGCGGTCTGCGTCTCCCTCACCCCACCGCAATCCCTCCGCCGCAGCTGCTGGTGCTGGCGCTGGCGTCGTGCGCGGCACATGCGCTCGCGCTCTCCTCGTTCGCGCGCGTGACCGCGTGGCTGTGCGCGCGAGCGCGCCGCCTTTCGGGCCGCACGCACCGGCTGCGCGCTGAACGAGCGCGCGCCGAGGAGCTCCTGCACGAGATGCTGCCCGCGCCGTCGCCGCCCAGCTGCGCGCCAGCCACCACGTGCAGGCAGAGAGCTTCGACAAGGCGAGTCACGCCACACTACACCGTGCCACACCGCTCCACATGACACCGCGCTATAGCCGTGTCACACCATACCATTCCAGGCCGCACCATACTACACCGTGCCACACTACACTATGCCACGCCACACCACACCGCACCACACTACACCGCGCCACGCCACACCGCACCACACCACACCACACTATATCACACCGTTTCACACCACACCGAACTTACCATGCCACACCGCACCACACCGAGCCAGCTCGTGCCTGGCACGCGAGCTGAATTCACTTCTCCGCGGTGGCACAGACTCTCGGGGAGCGCGTTCCCCTCCCTACCAGGCTCCAACTGCCGACAGTTAACACTATCTCTGCTGTTGATGCTTCGTGAAGCAGACCACCAGTGCTGGATCGGTTGATTGCTCGTGGAGTATTTTGGGTGGGGGAGAAATTTCCAGAGCTCTGACCCTGACTAAAATTATTCTGTACCAACGCACTGCAGAGAGTCAAGGTGCAACGACATCTGCATTAAATACATAAACAATAACGTAACGTTATGCTAGGATCTGCGCTGAGTTTAGCCGAAATCCAACTGCGAACGGTAAGTATATTAGAATATGTTTTACCCTTTTCAGCAATAAACAGTTGTGTTCAGATGTTAAAACACCAAACTGAAACATTTTGCAAAGGAATCATGTCTGCATTAACCACACATACTTGTGGCGAACATGCAAACAAACAAAAAACATGCTCTGGTAGTATATGTGTAGTGAGCCACTTCCGACGCACTTCTAGTAGGCTTCTTATTTATTAAGGGCACACAGGGCAATACACTTGGTAACGCGGCTACATCCAGGCTGTCCAAACACGCAGCCCAACTCCGTCCTGCACTATGCTGGCTGGTTGACGAGTGCAGCAGCGGCGACGGAGCTGGTCTTGCAGAAGAACAGCCACGTGGTCGAAGACGAAGAGAGGACGATGCCAGAGACACAACCAGGACCCAGACCCCACACTAATAGCCTCGAAGTTCTGGTCCGGTGCTCCTGATATCTGCTGGCATGGCCAAGCTCCACCTATGGCCACGCCCCTTACGAAAACCTTCTAGACTGTTCGGAATAGTTCCCGGATCTTCCGACTGACTCCGCCCTTGACCTTTACCCCAGATACGCCCCTTCATAATAAGGGATTATGTATTCTAGCTATAACCATAATTACCCTTACAGTTCGGCAGTGTCACCCTGTCATTACATATGCATTGTATTTTTAACTGATTGGTCCACACCAGAGACAGTTTTCTTTAGAGGCTAGTCTCAAACAGTGTTAGACCAGAAGACGCCAAAAGGCGAACAGCACAAAGAAAATGCCACTATCAGGACATTGAGAGCTCGGGTGAGCAGAATAGGTTTACCCTTATATTTTGATACTGGAAAGGGAGGTCCCATGTCAGTAAGTATATCAGCCTGTCACCCGACAAGAATTTGTTTCTGTGGCAGGCTGTGTGGGAAAGCGCTGCTACACGGTGCGGACAAGAGACTCGCCTGAAATAAATTCAAAAGCAGTTCCGCGAGGGCTGCTTCTACAGACCGTTCTCTGACATGGGGGGGGGGGGGTTATCGGCTCCTCCCTGCGATAGTCCAGGATGCACAGAGCACTCCACTACACGACCTCCGATTAGCGCGGTCGACTACATACGGCGCAAGAGCAGCTCAACGATGAGCGGTGCACAAAGCGTTTCAAGATCCGATCCACAGTAAGCAGAGCGATGGGCTCCAGGGCAGCGGGCCCGGTGGCGAACGATCACCTGGGCTCCATTCCTGACTCGGGCGCCTGTCCGTTTGGGGAGTCTGTACCTTCTCTCCCTAGTTCTTGCACGGATTTGAGCGGCTGTGTTGAAGTCGCCTGGCGAATGAGCTTCATAAGCAACCGCCTGCATATTCACCCGCATGTGGCCGCAGCTCATAACCGTCGGCAGCGGCGCCATCAAGTAGCAGCCTTGGGCAGCTGCATCAGCAAATTGTGTAATTATTAGTAGCAGCAGCATCCGCGGAATCGAAACGAATTAATGACACGTTACATCATCGATAGGAGCGCAGCACATGATCATAGCCACCGTGAGAGGCAGGGTGCAGTAGGGTCTGTACGTTCTCTCTCTCCACCTGTTACTGCATGGGGTTCCTCCGGGTGCTTGCGCTTCCTCACATAGCTAAAATGACATCAACAAACAACATCGCAATGCTGAACAATCACACGGCAAGCAGCAGCGGCGGCTGCAGCAACATCGCCCCTCGATGCTATTACCTGTGTGACGCCGACGACGACGCGAACGGTACCCCCATCCGCCATTCCCGCGCAGGTGACCATCTTCTTCTCGGACGTGGTGCGATTCACGGAGATCGCGGCGCGCTGCTCGCCGCTGCAGGTCGTCGAGCTACTCAACGCGCTCTACATGTGCTTCGACAGACGCATCGAGGCCTACGATGTCTACAAGGTAGTGCCGCCACCATGCGCAACGACGCTCCTCACTTCGCTTTCTTGATTTATCTTTTTTTACGGTCGATCATCGATTATAATTCGGCAGATTTTGGTGCATCCTTTGATGACGTATTTTTAGGTGTTCTTAAATGGGTTTTTGTTTCAGTGCTTGAAATTTATTTACTCCATGAAATTGGCATAAATATACATACAAATAGACAAAAATTTACCCTACTTTAAAAAGTATTTACTGCACCGTACTTACCACTCCAATCTCGAAGACTCTGCATGGGTGATGTATATACGTGCAGTATTTTCATTGTTTAAGTTGTATGTAGTGTATAATGTACTGTATATAATATTTGTGGTGCCGATAGCCTTTGGAGCGGTTTTGCTGAATCGGCCCCGAGACTGCCGGAAAATCGATGATAATCGATAATCAACTTGTATTTTTATTGAAGCAATGCGCGGGCCCCATCACATCACGTTGTGACGCACATGTGCACACCCCTGTCAACATGAGCCAAACCAATTATGATAGAAAGATGGGGGGCTGATTTATTGTTGTTGTTTTTTATTCTTCCACTCGTTTAGCCCCGGAAATCCTCACTGGCCGAGTCTCAAGACTCACATCGTTCAGGAGGGTCCTGCCAAGCTCTCGCTTGAGGGCGGCGATGTTTCCCGTTGCTGCTGCCGTGTGCAATCCCAATCGAGGCAGAACTTTTTCAGCCGTGGGATGTTTGGTCAAATGCCAGGGTCCGGCTGTATGTGTGTGGGTTTAGCTGTGGGCGAAGACCGGAGAACCCGGAGGAATCCCGTGCAGAACAGGTGAAGGATATAAACTCCAGGTGGAAGGTCGGGAGTCGAACCTAGGCGCCTCCTGCTGCGAGGCGCGAGCATTACCCCCTGCATTACCTCCCTCTGACAGGACAAAACACGTTTTGTCTTGTCCTGAGAAACAAGTTTCTCCGGAACACGCTCTTCGCATCGATTAAATGAAGACGACGGTGAAATACCGAGGCATTAACTTCATCGGTGGTGGCTTGACACTTGTATTTCCATGGAGTGCTGCAGATATTTTTTTTTATAAATAGAGGGCCGCTTTGAAAAACGTTCCACCGACAATGTCGCGACTGCGCTGACCGAGAGCCCCGTCCTGCGCAGAGACACGGCAACACTGGTAGCAGAGCAATATGCGCTGTCACTGTGGAACGACGTTTCCAGGTCGACGTCGTGGGGGTTTAACCTGACGGTGACCCTTTTAGCGGGCGCAAACAAAGACGGCCACTGTGCTCCATCACGTAATGCTTCACGCTGTGCCCACCACGCTCTCTTAGCTGTGCCCATCGCCCTCTCTCCGCTGTACCCACCACCCTCCGCTGTGCCCACCACCCTCCGCTGTGCCGACCACCTGCTCTCGGCTGTGCCTACCCACCGTCCTCTCGCCGCTGAGCCCTATCACGCGATGCTTCATGCTGTGCCCACGCCGAGAGCTTTTCTTGGCTAAAATAAGCGCGAGTTAAAATTTGCAAACGTTTCAATTGCTAGTGAGAACGGTATGTTGGTTAATGCCAACAGTGGTAGTTAAGCTTGGTGACCCACCTTTTGTGACTGGACTGCGACTTGTCAAAATGATTGCTGAGGGCAACGCTACATTTTTCCGTGTGTTTTCTTGTTTTTATTCGGGCAGAATATTTAAAGGTGATGCCACTCTTTCGGGCTGACTTGGGAAGCTCGAGTATCACGTATGCGCTAAAACTTCTGACGATCTCCAACTCCACAAGGGGGTTGGGGGGGAAAAATCGCATTTTTCACAATAATTATGTATTTTCCCCATCATTTGCAACCCCCAGTCAGAAGATATTGGTGGTGGTGCGCAACATCGGTTCTCATGATGTGGAAGCAGTCAGAAGACGAATGTTATGGAGCGGCCTAACACGAAGCTTCATAGTCTGTTGCCATATAGCAACACCCAGCCTGATGACGATCGGCTGGCTCCGTGTTCCAAAAACAGCTTCGCTTTGTGCCCTAGGCTTGGTCGGACAGTTCCTCGACTCACGGACCCAAATCCCACGGTCAATGTTAACCTTTTTTAGTTGGCTGAATAAACTTTCAAAGCACATCAAACTTGGCGACAGGGTCAATTAAAGACCGAAAAAACAGATTTGCTGATTATAGTTTTGCGGTTTTATGAGGACCGGTGTGTTATGCTGCACCGATGTACCGCCGATACATCCAAATATCGAATTCAAAGAAACTGAAGCCGGCCCACTCCTCGCACATCAATTGCCAAAGTAAAAAAAAAGTAAACCGGTAACAAAAAACATAACTTACAAAGTTGACATTAAGATTTACAACAATATCGATGCAATGAATGACCAAAGACAATAGTCGTTAAAAATATAAACTCAATTCCCTCGGCACCGAGTGACGCCGTCATGTTGCGGCCGTGCTGCATTGGTGGGCGGGGGGTCGTTCTGGCAGCCGATTGGTCAGTGCGGTGGGTGGCGATGATGTCACCCCTAGCACCCGCTAGCACGCCCACAGCATTGCCACCGTGTGGCTGCCGCGGTCTCCCTCTCGCGGCCGATCGACGGCCGTCAAAATCTCCCGAGCGCATTCAGTCCTCACGCCCCACGCTTCAGACGTGGGACCTCACCGGCGCCCCTCCGCACGGCGAGGGCAGGAGGAAGCCTCCGCCATGGACCCGTTGACGAGCGCCTCCCCGTCTCCCTCCCACCCTGTGTGTGCCGCCGAGGTGGAGACGATTGGAGATGCGTACATGGTGGCGAGCGGGCTGCCCGAGAGGAACGGCGACGTCCACGCGCACGAGATCGCGCGTATGGCCCTCGACCTGGTGGCGGCCGTGCGGCAGGTGAACACGGACGGCCTGCGACTCAACGGCACGCTGCAGCCGCTGCAGCTGCGCGCCGGCATCCACACCGGTACGCACTCGCACACGCCGGTACGCACCTACGCACTCGCACACACCGGTATGCACGCACACCAGTACTCTTGCACTCACACAACCACCGATACCCACCCATGCACGCATGCACTGATGGTGGCCGGAGCTTCTTGTGTTGCATTGTTCTAAAGATGAAACCCTAGCGCAGCATCCTTAGCACCGTGTACCTAGCACAGCGTCGCAAGCACCGTGTCCCGAACACAACATCCCTCGTAGTCCATGGGTCCAGACCAAAACAAAAATCACATATTGGTACCACCTGAGGTGACAAATCTAGTAATTATTTTTGTAATCATCCATGTGTGTGGGACATTCTGATATGATAACCTTTGCGGAGGGGCAGCTTAGTTGTAGTTACCATGATTTTTATACCCATACCCTATGACAGGCGTCCGGAACAATGAAATGGGCATTATTACTGAAAAACTACCTAGACCAAAGCCAGTTAGGTCACAAACTGGTCTTTATTGGTTTAAATACACAATAAAAACACAGGATAATAAGGAATACCATAGTGAGGTAAGGAACTACTTGAATACAGGGTGTTTCAAAACGATGGACCCGATTTGAAATCGCTATATCTCTGCAACCACAAACCGCCCATGAATGAAACTCTTACCACTTGAAAGGGCGGGGCATAGAGAGGGCGGGGCATAGAGAGGGCGGGGCATAGAGAGGGCGGGGCATAGAGTTTCAGTCATTTGCAAGATCAGAGGTCCTCAAACTTTTCAAACAGGGGCCAGTTCACTGTCCTCAGACCGTTGGAGGGCCGGACTATAGTTAAAAAAAAAACTATGAACAAATTCCTATGCACACTGCATATATCTTATTTTGAAGTGAAGAAACAAAACGGGAACAAATACAATATTTAAAATGAAGAACAAGTAAAGTTAAATCAACAAACTTGCCAGTATTTCAATGGGAACTATGGGCCTGCTTTTGGCTAATGAGATGGTCAATGTCCAGTTCCATATTTGTCACTGCTAGTCGTAACAAGTGATGCAAGTGTGCATCCATTAGTCTAGATCTGGTTGGAGATTTCAAATGTTTCATTCTGGAAAAAGTCTGTTCACAGACATAAGTGCTGCCAAAGACGGTTGCCATTTTGAGTGCATGGTTCCTGAGATGAGGATATGTCTCAGAGGGGAGAGATGCATGTCAAGAGGAATTTAGCATATTTATGGGAAATGCAGGAATGTTATTAGTACTACATATGCAGCACGGGCATATGTAGTACTAATCACATTCCTGCATTTCCCATAAATATGCTAAATTCCTCTTGATATGCAAATTATTTGTCAAGGCGCTCTTTCCCCCGCTTCCAACCCAGCTTATATATGCTCCAAGCTCGTGTGCTGTTTCATTCAGACGCTGTCTCCCCAACAGACCTGGTTTTCACCTGAGGACGGCTGCTTGCGTTGTGGCCGAAACGTCGTGAGAATTATTTTATTACTTGATGAATCCCTGCAGTCACGAAAGCTTTAAATCGAAAGATATCCTCTCCTGTAGTTGTTCCTTTGATGCTTTGCAGTGCAGCAAGCTCTTCTGTGACTTCGAAATAGTCATTCGTCCCACGAATAAAAATTTGAAGTTGTGCAGAATCACGAACATCATTGCTTTCGTCGAGTGCCAAGGAAAAATAGGAAAGTTTTTTTGTGGAGTTTTGCAAATGCTGATGCAAATTGTCTCCCATTTCTTCAATCCTCCGTGTAATTGTAGGTCCTAAAAGACTCACTGTACTAAATAAATCGGCCTTCTCTGGACACATCTTTTGGCAACAGAAAGAAGGCATTCTTTAACAAATTCTCCCTCCACGAATGGTCTGCCAGTGCACGCTATTAGCTTGGCAACTTGAAAACTTGCGCGCAGTGATGAAATATGTAGCTGCTTCTGCTTCACAAAAGTATTTTGCTGAGTTGTTAATGTATTTTTCAGTTTTAATATTTTTTTCTTTTCTCACTTCTCCGACCAAACAAGCATATTTATCTTTATGTTGAGTTTCATAGTGTCGACGTAAATTGTATTCTTTGAACACAGACACTATATTCTGGCATATCAGACACACATCTCTTTCCTTGTACTGCATGAAAAAGTAATCATAAGTCCACTGTTCTTTGAATATCCTACACTCCGAGTCAATTTTTCTCTTTCTTGACATCATTGTTTCCTAGGGAGTCAAAATTGCTATTAGTAAAATACCAATATATATACAGCGCTACAAAAACAATATACCAGCAATAACTTTGCCCACACAGAGACATACAGACTGTACTGCCCATCAATGCAGCCTGATTGGGGGAACTCCGCCCCTCTCTCTCTTCCACCAATGACCGTCCTTCTCATGTAGAAAAAAAGTAACAGACAGGCAGCGGCGGCAAAAACACCCGGCGGGCCGGATAAATGTCCTCGGCGGGCCGCATGTGGCCCGCGGGCCGTAGTTTGAGGACCCCTGCGCAAGATGGTGACCCCGCAACACAAGGCGTTTTGCATTCTGCAGTTCGGCAAGACTGAATCCGTAAAAGCGATGCAGCGTGCATGTCAACGGCGTTTTGGCATCGATCCGCCAATGTCAAAGAGCATTCGTCGTTGGTACCGACAATTTGAGGAAGCAGGCTGTTGATGTCAGGGGAAGAGCACAGGGCGACCACGCACCTCAGAGGAAAACGTGAGAAGAAAGTCGTTTAGGACGAATTCAATTATCATCACGATGTTGTCTGTACAGTAGGTGGAGGGCACAGAGCATTTATAAAAAGGTTAGTAAAACTTAATAACTCATTAAACCATTTGTAACTTTGTAATTGTAACATATTGTCATCGTGAAATATACTGCTTTGAAATTGGGTCCATCTTTTTAAAACACCCTGTATTATCAACATTAACATTCGTATATACTTAGTCAATGATACATGTAATCCAATATATATCGTTAGTGATGGGTATATGTGAAGAAGGTTACATTATTGTTATCAAGCTATGTGTGTACTTATATGGTGTTAACAATGGTAACCAAGGCCAGAATCACCACACTGTGTCACAATGTATACTACTGCCACAGTAATACCATCAGAATCACCACCCTGTGTTACTCATCAAACTGCTCGTCTATCTCGTCATCTAACTCCCCAAGTTCAAAGTCAGGTTCTGGATCATCCTGCAGTTTTTGGTTACTGCAGGTCTGTAACCTGCACATGTCTGTGCATGTCAGTCCATTTGACAGGCACATGCAGCTTGGCATTTTGCATGAACACGCACACTTGCATGCTAGCAGTTTCAAGACCACATCTGGTGCGGGTGGGGAGCGCATCCAGTAAATGGCCAGCTTGCCATCATCGTCTGTCCATCCATACTCAGTAGGGCTTGACACCACATGGTTAGCCTGCAGACAGCAATTCCAGATTGCTGCCTGATAGTTGGCTCGTTGAACATGCATGAAGAGACAGTCTCTACATGGTGGCAGCTGGCTGGACTCGACTTCTCCCCTTTTGGTGCAGAAGAGCTGGTCGCGCAGTTCGTTCACCTCGCCAGTGCTTCTATTAGCAACATACATGCGACAGGTGAACTGCTCAATTTTCTGGAACAGTTCATCACTCACATTCCATGACTGCCCCAGTTTGCAGGAAGTGTCCTTTCTCACCATCTTCAGAGCATTCAGCTTCTCTCGACGGGCGAATGCACTGACAGTGTCGCAGCCTGTGAAGGCGTGTAAGCCAATTAGGCTGTCACAGATGCTGTCTCAAAGTGACCTTGCCAGTTTGCTGATATCGACAAACCATGTGCGGTTCTGTGTCCCACACTTCTGGTAGATGGGACAGGTGATGTCCTTCTGGAAGCCAAGACAAAGCACCATGACATTAGTGTCATCAGCTATGATGATAAATGCCTTTGAGCTCACATTTGCTGCATAAAATGCATGCAGGAGTAGACGGGTGTCAGCTTCTTCATGCGTGGAGTGCAGTTCTGCTACTTCCTCACACTCATCTTCTGTCAACTTGTAGCAGGTTTCCTCACAGGTCATGTACAACACCTTGCCATGCAGCATCTCTCTATCGTGGGAGTTTCTATTCTTCCACCAGAAACTTAATGAGACTGGACTTGTTGGAGAGACTGCACAGGAAATTTCTCCACTGCTGGACGTGGTGTCCCCTGCTAGGTTCTTGTACTGGAGAGTGGTGTCTGCACCCCGGTTCAGTTGTTCAGCATCTTTTATCGAAGTCTGTCGGTAGACATCAAAAACAACATCAATCCTCTCACTCTGTGCCCCTCGTGGAGGAGATGTATCAAGGCTGACTCTGCCACCTGTGCAAAGGTTTTGTTGTGGCCATTCATTTTTGGAACAGGCTCATCCCATCAATGATGGAAGTAGATGGGGTTGGGATGTCTTCTTCAGGAGACACATTCTTTTCAAGCTCTCTGGCAAGTGCAGCCTTTTTGTTTTTTGTAGGGACCCATCAGCATTTGCCAGTGCCCATGGCAGTGGGCCCAGTTGGTGGGCAAGGACATCCTTCATATTCACCTTCCTGCTTTCAGCCACCAGGATCATGTGGCTGAACAGGTTTCTATCTGCCTTCAGAACCACATCCTGTGCTTTTTTCCACGTGCTGTTTTTGTGCTAATATAGGATAATGTTTCGATTTAAAGCTTTCGTGACTGCAGTGATTCATTTACCGAAAGAACCAAGAAGATTGGAGAATGTCTTCAGACTTTGCTTGGTCATCTTGTTGTGGAATTTCACATATGGTGGGTCCTCAGCTAACTGTGTTTGCTTGAATACCTGGTAGTCCTCTTCTCCTATCTCAAGAGCTCTCAAGAGATCCCTGGTCACATCAGGTGGAGCCATGGTGCCAGTGGAGAGGCTAACCAGATTTGTCTCATCAGGGGACATAGGATTGATCCAGTTATTCTCCATAAGGTTAATGAGAGACTGGACATCTGCTTCATCTCGCTTGATCCTTGGGCCCTGTAGATCTGGATGGGACAGTTTAGACCTACCTTGACCTATAAGGTCTCTCAGCTGTCTGAGGTACATGCTTCTGTACTCAGCTGTTAGGTAATATTTGGTCACGACTCTGGCTCCAAGCTGAATCCCTTTGTCCCTCCAGCTGTCTATGTGTCTTTGTTCACCGTTTATTCTATAGCTTGGTCAACAGGGATTCGGCCAAAGGGATTGGTGGAGCCCAGTTGAACTGAGAAGCCTCCTTCCATGAATTCCGTGTACACATCTGGGTGTATGATGGGCAGGTGAGACATCTGGGCATAGTAGTAGGGACGTAGCAGTAGGGGACATAGCGTGCATAATTCATCCTATCATAAGCAAAGCGCCATGGATCATTGCTCGAATGCTTGCCAAGTGTAGCATCCAGTCTCCCTCTCTGGATGCTCGGATGAGCCCCAACAAGATTTCAACCATGTCCAAATAGGACATCCAAAGGTCGAGAGGCTGCCATTTCCATCTCTGAGGAACTCGCGGTAGACTTCAAACAGTCTCAAGGACCTCCTTCAAAGCGGCTTGTGAGACTTCTTTCCCAAGGTTGTCAATGGTCCTCAGTGTCTCATCCAGGTGAACCATGTCGTTTATGTGAGTTGCTTCCAACCAGGACAGGAAACCATTCCATGTCAGTCGCACGAGAGCCTCATACAGGGTTTGTGTAGTCGCACTGCCCTGTTGCACTTGCGGCCATCCATAACACCAGCAATGGAGCCTTCTGCGATCATGCCAGACTCAATGCAGAGATCTCGGATTCCAGCATCTTGGAAACGCTTTCCTATTATTGCCAGCAGTGTGCAGATGGTGTGGAATACCCCAAGCCTGACGATGATATCATGGACTTGTCAGTGTTTCCATGTAATCTCGACAGCCTTTGCATACAGGGCTTGGTCAAAGATGCAGACAATCTTTGTCAGGCTTAAGTACTCCATGACGCTCAGTGACTGGTTAAGCGCCTCGTTGACAGTAGACATTTGTGTCGCTGGAGCATTGATGGTAGGCAGATAGCCTACATTGTCAGAGATGACCGTCATCTCAGGATGTTGAAGCCTGTACAGCTGCTGATTGACTGGTCCTCTTGTTGTGACAAGCGTGCTAGAACCCAAACAAGTTTCTTCTCTTTGGCAAGCCGAGTATTAGCTGCAGTATCGGCATCTGCACTTTTGCTTTGTGATGGCCCCACCCGTTGTCCAGCGTTGTAAGTTGGTAACATTGGCGGGCTGCATTAATGCTTCTCTGCTTTGTTTTGGCAACAGTGGACATGGTTGGACAGGAACTGGGTTGACTGGCTTTGCTTGCACAGAAATCCCATTGACTATGTGAGATGTTCACTCACCACTGACGGTTTCTTTAAGACAATCGATATTGTCCCAGGCTAAAGTTGTGAATATACCAGGATGGATGTTAGCTGGTAGGGCAACGTCACTCCCAGATAATGAGAGTTTTTGAAGACATAGGGCAGTGTCGACCTCTTCCATCTCTGAATAGGAGATACACTGTGATCAAGTCGGTTGAGGATGTTTATCAGCTCTACATTCCCTGACAGTGACTTGACACTGAATGGCATAACAATGTGCTTGGAAGGCTTGGTCTTTCCACATGTCACTGTATAAACGATCTCATGGCCAAATGATTGCAGAAGCCACTGAACTCTATCGGATGCGTGATCAGGATCATTAGCACCTGTGAGTAGATAGTACAGGAAGACAATGAGCGACATTGGAATTGTAGGACATTCTGCTTCTGGTTTTACTTCAGGCGGCCAGGCTTGAGGGACATCTTGACTCTTGATGTCCTCTCTCAATTTGATGGCTGCTTTGGCTATAACATCTTGAGCACTAACACTTTTCAGGGTCTGCAGCTCCCTTGTGAGAAACTGATTTTCTTAGTGTAATAAGAGCCTATGTCGGATTCACGTGGTGATCGGCTTTGCCGGTCCCGCTTTACAGCCAATGGGGGAGAGCCTGGGAGCATGACCCCGCCGTGATCACGGGATGTCAGCTAGGTGATTGGTTTCATTGGTCTTGGCCTCAGCCAATGGGAAGACAAGTCAGGGGCGTGGTCCCGGGAGTTGATGGGGATCTGGAACATTCGACGCAGGCTATTGAGGATTGGCTGGAGTGTACCACGTGACCCAGGCATTAAATAAGGGAGAGAGGAGAGACACGGGAGACACAGAACGAAGAGGGAGAGAGGCCACACGCGAGTGGGGCTCCGGGTGCCACGTGGTGGTGTGTCTCTGTTGGCAGTCTGCCCGCTTTCCGTTGCCTGCCAGCAACGGGGAGTGTTTGTGAACTGCAAGAAGTGAAATAAAAGGACCGATTCTACAAGCCGTCTCCTGCGTGTTATTACATTGGTGTCAGAAGTTCTTCTGAGACCGTTTGGACGATCTTCAAGATGTCCAAGCACCTCAGAAAGAAGAACGCACCCGACCCTCCATCAGAGGAAGTTGTGGAGACGGACGACGACGATCTGCTAGGAGCTACGGCTCCTCTGCCTCCGACGGCCACTCTCCTCGACGCCGCTCTTCGCCCACGGGAGGAAGAGGCAACCACCTCAAGGCAGATGAAGGATGGCGGCTGATGGCGGAGCAGATCGAGTCGCTCCGCGCGATTCTGCTCAATCTGGTCATGGCGGTCGCATCCTCTATGGGCCTGGGTTGGCCGCCTGCGGTTCAGCTCGATGCCGAGGACCAGGATCTTCAGCGGGAAACGACGTCCGCCATTGCTCCTGCCACGCAGGGGAGGCCTCCATCTTGGGCGGGCGGCGGCGACGGAGCCTTTCGACACCATCTTGCGCGAGGCTACCACCACGCAGCCGCCGGACGCCATTTTGTCGGAGATGCGCAGAACGCGGGAAGCGCACGTGGAGACGCTCGCGGCGTCTGCCTGCCACCGCGACATCGGCTTCCACAGATTAAGGAATTTATCGCCGGGGGCGATTGGAGTGCTTTTAGTGGCGCTTTGAGTCGGCCTTCAGATCCGTGCGATGGACGGAGGCGGAGGCGCTGGAAGCGCTGCCCACGCTGCTGGATGATGTTTCCCTGGCGGTCTTTCGATCCATCCCGGCGTCCAAGAAGAAGACACTTCGTGATGCTTTCGCGGAAATGGCAGAGTTTTACGACCCGCCGATGGCAGCTATGAGGAAATTTATGTCACGTCGTCGAGGATCGGAGGAGTCGCCCTTGGCTTACCAGGGGGCGCTGGTGGCGTTGGCCATGGCCGCTTACCCTGACGCGACGGCGGATCACCTCGATCCTCTCATCCTTTCCCGTATGCTGGAGCTGTCCCAGGAACTCAACATCTCGCTGCCGGTATGCGGCCACGAACCGCTTACATCGCGATGGATGGCGCACTGCTTGGACGCTAAATTTAACATCAAGCGCTGGATCAGATGGCGGCATGGACGGGGAAACCCGAAATCGATGGCCCACCTTTAGGGTGGTCTCCACGACGGGTCGTCCACTGCTCCGACGACTCCGGCGACGACGAGATGGTGGCTGCTGTTCCGCACTGGATCCCGAGACGGCGGCTGCACGACCGGAGTGGTCACTACGCAAGCCGACCACGTGCGGGCCGGGTCGATCGACCGCCGGCCGATGACGGCCACGTGCTTCAAGTGTGGCCGACGAGGCCATTTTGCCCATGACTGCCACTGCCGACCTCCTGCGCCGCTTCCGCCGAGTGGGCCTCCATCTCCTCCATCGGGCGTGGAGCCGTGACACCCTCGGGCGAGTCGGCGCAAATCGGACACCCGGCAGTCGTGTCACATCATTCATCCACTCGCACACATAGTTGCACTTCCAATGATAATTGTGATTCTTCGGTGTCATTACCACGCTCTACTACACAATTGGCTCGTAGGTTGTGGCTGCGGCGTCGGGTTCGTCGACGGTAGGGGTACCATCGACGGCATCGACGTCCGGATTTTGGTGGACACTGGCGCGTCTGCCACCATCATTTCAGATGTTATTTTTCATCTTTTCTCTATTCCCATGTCGCGAATCCGCCAGGTTAATGATGCGTGTGTAGCCGCAAATGGGGGTAGCATGGGTATTTTCGGTCAAGTCGATGTGCGTATTGCTATCGGTAATATTACCACCGAAGGATCGGTGTTGATCTCGCACTCACTGGCCGTCCCATGCCTATTAGGCACCGATTTCTTGCGCCGCATGCCACTTAAGATACTGGTCGACCAGGATTGTTTAGAAATGCGGGGGTCGTAGGATGTCGTTCCTGCCTTCCCTGCTGGCCTGTTCACCACCGGGTAATGCTGTTAACGCCATGGTCGCTGCCACAGTAGAAGTTCCATCAGGCTCACAAATGCTTATCCCGCTGTTACCGTAAACCCCTTCAGGTTAAGGATGGTACATTGGGTGTGTTATTATCCCCGTCGAATTCGGTGTCTAAATCTTTTTCCTTGGTGGCGGCCCAAACGATCGTACGGCCGGGTCAGGCCCCATTCATACAGGTGTTGAATGGGGGCCAGACCGGGTCGTTGTCCCGGCTGGATCGGTATTAGCTCACGCCACTACCGATTTCGCCACTTTTGACGGAAAGCCACATATTAAAACACACACCGATGGACCGCTACGCGATTGTTCACAGGAACGGTGGATCGCGGACTTGTGCGGGGAAAATTCATCTTTATCAAATGCTTTGCATTCGTTGTTATTACAGTATGCTGACGTTTACAGTAAAAATGATTTGGATCTCGACCGCACGTCGCTTTTGTCGCACCATATTGACACGGTGCGACACCTCCGATTTGTATGCATCCGCATCGCATGAGCCCTGCAGAAATGGAACACGTGCGCAGCGCGGTAGACGAGATGTTGGCGGCGGATATTATTTTGCCGTCCAACAGTCCATGGGGCGCGCCGGTGGTTCTGGTTAAGAAAAAGGATGGTGGGACGAGATTTTGCGTAGATTTCCGCCAGTTGAATAAGATATCCATGGCGGACGCATACCCTTTACCATGGATGGATGACTCATTGGACGCTTTGTCAGGGGCAAAATTCTTCTCCACCCTCGATCTGTCCTCGGGCTTTTGGCAGCTCCCCTCGATGACGCGTCGAAACCCAAGACGGCATTCCGCACGCCACAAGGCCTCTGAGTTTAACCGCTTACCCATGGGCTTAAATGCAGTTCCGGCGACGTTCCAACGCCTGATGGAACTGGTACTGGCGGGACTACAGTGGGAGACATGCCTCATATATTTAGACGATATTATCGTTTTTAGCCGCACGTTCGAGGAACACTTCCAACGCCTGGAGACTGTCTTTCAGAGGATGCGGTCCGCTGACCTAAAGTTTAAACCAAGAAATGCCACCTTTTGCAACACTCCGTCCGTTACTTGGGTCATGTCGTCAGTTCGGACGGCGTGTCCACTGACCCTCAGAAAACGCGATGTGTCCGAGAGTGGCCTACACCACTTCGGTGAGCGACGTTCGGCGCTTTATTGGGTTTGCATCCTACTATCGCCGGTTTGTTAAGAACTTTGCCACACTAGCTAAACCACTGCATATTCTGACGGGCACAAATCAAAGGTTTAAATGGGGTCCGGAGGAGGAACGCTCTTTTCACTCGCTCCGGGATCACCTCGCCACGGCGCCTACGCTCGACTACCCAGACTTTTCCCAGCCGTTCATCCTTGACACGGATGCTAGCGTTTTATCGCAATGTAAAGATGGAGTTGAACGAGTGGTTGCATACGGCAGTAGGGTTCTGTCCCGGCAGAAACACGATATTGCGTGACAAGGCGGGAACTTTTGGCGATCGTGCATTTTGTTCGCCT
This sequence comes from Lethenteron camtschaticum, assembly GCA_018977245.1. Taxonomy (NCBI): domain Eukaryota; kingdom Metazoa; phylum Chordata; class Hyperoartia; order Petromyzontiformes; family Petromyzontidae; genus Lethenteron; species Lethenteron camtschaticum. The sequence goes on from WFAB01002180.1 coordinate 29,949, forward strand.
GTACCGGCCGTACCTGTATGGAAGGAAATTCCTCGTTCGCACTGATCACGCGGCTTTGCAATACTCGTTGAAATTGGACCAACCATCAGGCCAATTGGCTCGGTGGTTGGAATCGTTATAAGAATTTTCCTCCGATATCACATACCGCAAGGGTGCTCGCCACGCCGATGCGGACGCGCTCTCCAGGTTACCACCCATTTCTGGATTCTGATGATACCCTGCGGCTGCCACACTCGTTTGGCTACGCGAGCAGGAGGCCGATGCCTCTTTGGCTCCGCTGCAGAAATTGATCGGGAAACCGAGAGCTCATTTGACGGGATGGAAGTGGCGGATGTTCCGGGCCAGGCGGGACTATTAATGTGTACCGATGGATTGTCTGACCGACCACGCCTGGTCGTGCCTATATCCCTTCGCCATGACTTGCTTCGCGCTCTGCACGCTGACAAATTAATGCACCTCGGCGTGCAGAAGACTTTGGCCGCAATGCAGAAAGATTTATTTTGGCCCGGCATGACAGCAGACGTCAACAACTTTGTCCGGTCATGCCATGATTGTGCGAAGAGGAAACTGCCTCGGAAACATTATGTGCCACCATTATGTTCCATTGAGGTATCCCGTATAAACGAATTAGTTGCTCTGGAAATCCTAGGGCCGTTCCCTCAATCGGCTAGGGGCAACAAATACCTTCTGGTCGGGGTAGAATATTTTTCTCGATGGCCTATGGCCTGGCCTCTGCCTGACCAGACGGCCGCGTCCATTACCGATGCTTTCGTGAATGGTTATGTCATGGATAAAGGAGCACCCTAGAGGCTGCTCACGGATCAGGGACGTAACTTCTCCTCCAAATTGCTCAAGGATGTTTGCGATGCGCTGGGCACAAAGAAAATCCGCACTTCCCCTTACCATCCGCAAACGGACGGCATGGTGGAACGATTTAACCATACCCTTTCGGCTATGCTTTGTCACACGGTGAGTGAAAAGCAGACCGATTGGGACTTGCACATACCGGGCGTCTTAGCGGCATACCGCATGGTTCCGCACACGTCCACGGGATATTCACCATTTTTCTTGATGTATGGTCGTGAGAACGTACCCCCATTGATGTACAACTGGGTACGCCGAGGAAACAGCCGTCCCTTTCCTTGCCTGATCACGTACGGACTCGCTTGAACGGGTTACAGAGGCGCGAGAGGCCGCCAGATGTGCGACGGCCCGTACGTAGGCAAGGAACGAGAGGTGTGCGCGTCGATCGCGTACCCACATGCCCTGGTCGGTGGTCGATCTGGCATGGCTCCACTGCCCTCAGGTGCCGGTGGGCACATCCCCTAAATTGCACAGGCCTTGGCGGGGGCCTGTGACATTGGTGGACATTCAGAACCCACAGAGTGTTCGCGTCCAATACGGAAAACGTCGGTGGTACGTCCATTCGTCACGACTAAAACCCTACGTTGACCGCGTGCCGACACCTCATCTCCACTTGTTGACCTGCCGGGGTCTGCTGTGCCGAATATGCCGCTTGTCTCGCCCGTTGATCCCAGCGGGACTGTGTTGTGCCACCTGCAGATGAACAGGTTTTGAGGGCTGATGAGACCCCCCCGCCTCCTCCAATAGGACCTGACCTGGACACAACCGAAATCGGAAATCCTCCTTCTTCTTCTTCATGCCAACCACCTCCTGTTGATCCGGCGGCAAGGCGACCGTGCGCAGGAAGCGGAGAGGGTCCCGCGTCGCGTACGCGGTCGAAATCTCTTCCGTTTCGATAGCATTGATTGCCTTGCAGTCTCTTCCCTGTTGTTACCGCGCTGCAGGGGCACCCTAATGTATGTCTGTTATTCATGGTGATTTTGTTTTGCTTCAGTGCTTTGACGCCCTAATAAGCAATTATTTGGAATCGGCTTGTCACCCTTTTCCCAGCCGAGACGGCTGACTTTTTCACCGGGGGGGGGGTGATGTAATAAGAGCCTATGTCGGATTCACGTGGTGATCGGCTTTGCCGGTCCTGCTTTACAGCCAATGGGGGAGAGCCTGGAGCATGGCCCCGGCGTGATCACGGGATGTCAGCTAGGTGATTGGTTTCATTGGTCTTGGCCTCAGCCAATGGGAAGACAAGTCAGGGGCGTGGTCCCGGGAGTTGATGGGGATCTGGAACATTCGGCGCAGGCTATTGAGGATTGGCTGGAGTGTACCACGTGACCAGGTATTAAATAAGGGAGAGAGGAGAGACACGGGGAGACACGGAACAAAGAGGGAGAGAGGCCACGCGCGAGTGGGGCTCCGGGTGCCACGTGGTGGTGGGTCTCTGGTGGCTGTCTGCCCGCTTCCGTTGCCTGCCAGCAACGGGGAGTGTTTGTGAACTGCATGAAGTGAAATAAAAGGACCGATTCTACAAGCCGTCTCCAGCGTGTTATTACATTAGGAAAAGTTCCCTCATGGACAGGTTATCTGGATAGAGGAGGAGTTTTCCTTTCCCATCAGGGAAGATTTGCAAGGCTCCAGCAAACGCACTCTCCAGCTTTTGCCTTGTGTGCTTCTTGGTTGATTCCTTGGCTTGGACAATGGTTAGGGCATTCATTGAAGCAACCAGTCTAGAAGTGAGATCAGTCATTGTCATCACTTGAGGATTGCCAAAAAGCTCCATCATGATGAAGAGGAACAGCTCATTGTATGACTGATTCACAGCAGCTTTGTACTGGGCTGCAACATCATTATTTTCATTGCTGGCAACCTCTTCTTTGGAAACCTCCTCTTTAGTGTACAGTCGAGAGCATGTCCTGTGTTAGTGCCCTTCAGCTGCTACAAGGTCTCTACTCACAATGGCAAGGATTCTGCTGTCCGTTGTATTTGTGGCTGCACTCCTGATCTTTGCATCAGCTTGCAGTTCTCTACACTGTACCAGTACTTCTCTCGTATTCTTTCCCTTGGCATATTTCGGTTTTGTGACAAAATATGCACTCTGCCTGTTTACCTGGCCTTAACTAATAATCTTAACAGGTACATTAACAACACATTGAGGTAAAGTTAGCACTTTAGATATCTTTACTGAACAGAAATAATACAGAACCACCAGTACTTGCCCCATTTGCGAGTAAATGATTATGAGCAAAGAAGCTGTTAGAAACAACGAAAACAGATAGTTAAGTCTGGAATAGATTGGCGCTAAGTCACTGAAATTGAAGAACAAGCATGAATATGTATAAAATACATGCCTTGGGGGCAAACATCCATTTTGTAGATTATTTATTGTCTTAATTAACAGCAGAGGTGTTGGAATGTTTTATTTGTAACGTCCGGGCAAATAGGTGTTATTGCGATAGGTGCAAAAACAGGTTTCCTGCGAGAAAAATGAAACAGCTGCTCATTTGAAAAGGTTATCATATATTATTTTACTACTGTTGGTGTAACAAATAAAATGGCACCAATTAAGTTTTGCCACCTTGGGTGGTACCGATATCTGGTCTGGCCCAAGGACTATAGCGCGGTATCCCGAGGGCAGCATCCCAGGCACAGCATCCCTAGCGTGTTTCCGGGACACTGTGCTAACCCTTGGCCAGGAGAGAGTCCCCCCTCCTCCAGCGAGGCTGCAGCTGTAATGGGACCCAGTAGAGGCAGCGTGCAGACAAAGTGCAGAGGGCAGTGCCGGATCTCGAGCGCCGTTGTGTGTCCAGGCCCGTGTGTGGCCGGCGTGGTGGGTACAAGATGCCGCGCTACTGCCTCTTCGGGGATACCGTGAACACCGCCTCCCGCATGGAGACAACGAGCCTGCGTGAGTCCTGCCGTGCACCACCAGCACCACTAACCAGCACCACCACAACCAGCACCACCAACCAGCACCACCACAACCAGCACCACCAACCAACACCACCACCAACCAGCACCACCAACCAGCACCACCACAACCACCACCACCAACCAACACCACCACCAACCAGGACCACCAACCAGCACCACCACCAATCAGCGCCACCAGCCAGCAGCATCAACAACGCCACCAGCCAGCAGCACCACCACCACCAACCACCACCACAACCAGCACCACCACAACCAGCACCACCAACCAACACCACCACCAACCAGGACCACTAACCACCAACCAGCACCACCACCAATCAGCGCCACCAACCAGCACCATCAACAACGCCACCAGCCAGCAGCACCACCACCACCAACCAGCACCACTAACCACCAACCACCACCAACCAGCACCACCAGCAACCAGCACCACCGGTGTTGGTTGGTGGGCAGTGCGAGGGAAAAATTAACCAGCACCACCACCAGCATCATCAATCGGTACAAGCAACCAACACCACCAACTAGCCCCACCCAGTGGTGGCCACGTGGAATCGGAGGCACAGACACATTGGTACCACGAGCAACAGAGGATTCTCAGAAGCCAGAGGCCCTGGCTCCTGGTAACGTAGCTGGGACTCGTGCTCCGGACGTCACCAGCGCTGCGCCGGCATTCGCTTCCACTTGTCCGGTGGTGGCGGCGGTGGTGGTCGTATCACCACGACGACCCGCTGATCGCGTTCATGAGAGCACCAGGAGACGCTCCCTGCTGTGCAGTTGAACAAAGACGGTGGTTGTCACCACATCGACGCGCGGTGCTTTTCGAACGCGCCGCTTCTGCGGAACATAATAGAGAGAGAAGACTCGGGTGGCTGAGAATGGAACCCGAGTCCCAAAAGGGAAGAAGAGATCATGGGGCAGGCCGAAGACCTGGCAACGCACCGTTCCAGACCAACTAGAGACCACGGGGGGGGGGGGCCACCTGTCTTGAGGTGAAGCAGAGACAGCTGCTAAAGACCATCCGGCACGGCGTGACCTTGTTGCGGCCTTATGCTCCACAGAGATCAAAGGGGAGTAAGTAAGCTTCTGTGTCCGTCTGGAACACCCTCCCTTCCGATATTAGGAAGCCACTGGGAGCTACGTACCCTTAAATCATCATCTTGATTGACAAATTAATTTGTGCAGAACTGCTTTTTGGGTTTTAGTTTGTTGTCCTTCCCCTCGCACCTCCTACGTATGGCGCGAAAGAAGTTCAACACACCTACCTATAACCACACAACCATGGAACCAGGAAACCACACACCCAAGCAAACACACAACCAGCGGCCACCATTACCATCACCACCTCCACAACCGCCACAGCACCACATCACCTCAACCGCCTCCATCACCATCTCCTCCACCACCGCTACCACTGCCATTGCAGTCTTCACCTCCATCACCACGAGTATTACAGCCACCATCATCATCTACGCCACCATTAATACCATCACCATTATGACAATCATTACCATCGCCATCGTAAAAATCATTAGCATCGCCATCATAACAATCATTACCATTGTAGTGGGTCCAACTGAGTCGCAGACGTTGTTCCTTTTAAAGGCAACACTTTTATTCGTAACACTATAACACCATAACAAAGGGGTAACTGCCCCTTTACCAGACTACAGCGAGTTACTGCTACGAAGGGTTGATCCCTCACTTGGGTCTCCGGCCATGTAGTTGCCTCGTAAGACGGAGAGCTTCAGCTTGAGATGTAGAGCTTCCAGCTTGTAGATGTTGAGCTTCCAGCTTGTAGAATGCAGCGACCTCGGTCCCTCTCAGGGACCCGCCTTATATCCCTCTCCGGTCAGGGCCGCTATGCCCTTGGCCCCGCCCGCCTTCTCGAACATTTTCGTTCCCTCTCCATCCTTCTCAAGAGCTCTCTCCCCTCGTCCGCCCCACCTGGGGCCACCTGTATGGACATTCCTGATCACGTGTCTACGGGGTCAACCAGAGTGCCATGGCCCGGGGCAACCCTGCCCCTGGGCTGACACTCACCCCCTCCCCTCGGGGAGCTCCCACCACACGCTGTGTGTGGTGCCCGCACTATCCCAGTGCTCGCCAAGCCCCGCTAGGGCTGGTATTACACACAGCCACCCACACGGTGCTGTCCACGATGTAGGAACATCCAACGGCATGACCCTTCCGGGCTGGCACCATGCAGTGACATCCCTGATGTCACGACACCATCACCATCAGACCGCAGTCCACTCACTGGCATTGACTATATATTTCTTCTAGATTTGAAGCTTTCGTGACTGCAAGGATTCATATTCTTAGTTCTTTCGGTAAAGTCACGTAGGTTAAAAATGATGACGGAGACTTGTGTTGCCTCCGAAACGTCGCGATTTTTTTTATTAATTTTAATTTCATATTTTACCTACGTGACTTTACCGAAAGAACTAAGAGTATTGACTATATATCTTTTATTCTCCGCAGGGAATGGATTTTTGCTCCGCTGCAAGTCTCCTACCACCACTCTCCCATTGACATATTTCGTTGCTTCCTCTTAGTACCTTTCACGCGACGGTCAATGGTATAGTGTATAGAAGATTGTATAATAATAAATAGTATAAAAGTGTAATGTTTAATATAATGTATAAGGTAATATATAGTATCGTAATTGTATAGTGAATATACAGCAGTGTGGTATACAGTAGGGTGGGTAGAATAATACATAGTGTAATATTACAATGTATAGTCTAAGGTATAGGATGGTGTATAGTAATACAGTATATAATTTAATGTTGGGTTTGTCTATGGCAGTATATAGTACGGGTAGACCTGTGTGATATAAGAGAAAAAGTTTAGCTGGAGGCATATTATATTTTTTGCGACATAGAATTGTAATGTATGACTTACTGTTAGTAGCTCAGCTTATTGGAGAGTATATTTAGTATATTGATGATACTGATGTAGTTTATATTTTAGTTTTTTACGTGGTAGTTTAGCTGCTGCAGCTCCTTACTATTAAAATTCCTTCCCTCTATTACTGCTAACCCTACTCCCTCCCTTTGATGCTGCTAATCCTGCATACTGCATAATGCACGGGCATAATATGACTTTGAAAGNCCCCCCCCCCACCTCCTACGCATTCCACAAGTAGTGACTAATCCCATATCCGCATTTCCCATAAATATGCTAAATTCCTCTTGATATGCAAATTCCTTTGTCAAGGCGCCCCTTCCCCTCCAACCCAGCTTAAATATCCGCTGCCAAGCCTGGTGGTGCCCATTAAGACGCTGTCTTTCCGACAGACTTGTTCTTCACCTGAGGACGGCTGCTTGCGTTGTGGCCGAAACGTCGTGAGAATTATTTTATTATGTTTAATTTTATTATTTTATTATGTTTTATTTTTATTATTTCCCTTCTATGTGACTTTACCGAAAGAACCAAGAAGATGAATCCCTGCAGGCACGAAAGCTTTAAATCGAAATCATTACTATCGCCATCATAACAGTCATTACCATCGCCATCATAAGAATCGTTACCATCGCCATCATAACTGTAGTGCTGTGGACAACGTACACTGTTTAGGGAAAAATAAATAAATATTTAATTACCAATTGCTTAATGGTGGCAGACAATCATCTGACCCATAGGTGGCAGCCATCTCAAGCCAGAGGACGAGAGGACTTTAGCCGCCCGTTTCATGATGACGCAAATGTTGACTAACCACATGGCATGAAATCCCTGCCTCCACGCTTCACAGTGGAGACTATTTATAGAGCAGTTAAATTGAAGCCGCCACGTTCTTGAAAGTGGTAAAACGGGTCAACGCTAGTGCCCTCGGAAATATACGGGGCATGTCAAGAGGTGATCTTTCATTTTTAAATCCTTTATATTAACTTCACTTGCTTGCTTGCTTACTCAAGAAAAACAGAATTGAATAATAAAATGAAAACGATGCCACGCATATAAAGGATTTATAGTGAAAAACTTTGTTTTTACGGGTACATTTTTAAATCCTTTACTAGCATAAGTACCCGGCGTTGCCCGGGTGAAAAATATATTTCTTAATAACCTTACATATATACACAGATGGGCTGCTACCCCTGCCCCCCAGCCACGATCTCCTCGGCCGCTGTGCAGTAATATGTACGGCCTATAGTGTGATGGGGTGTCGAGGCCTAATCCCGTGCAGAGCCTCCGGCCTCGCCTAGATTGCCCACCCGGCTGAGGCTGGGTACCGGGGCCGTTANCCCCCCCCCCCGTGCTACAATAATACTGTCTAATCGCTATAATTTAATTATCTACCGACCCTATAATAGTAATTGCACACATTGGTGTGGCGGGGGAGTGAAGAGGACGTGAAACTTTGATGAATTTACCTCAGAGTCGCGTGGTGGGTGTCGAGGCCTAGTACCGTGCAGAGCCTCCGGCCTCGCCTAAATTGCCCACCCGGCTGAGGCTGGATACGGGTGCCGTTCCCCCCCCCCCCCCGCTACAATAATACTGTCTAATCGCTATAAATTTATAATCTACCGACCCTATAATAGTAATTGCACACATTGTGTTGGGGGGAGTGAAGAGGACGTGAAACTTTGATGAATTTACCTCAGAGTCACGTGTTAATGCGTGCGCAAATTTTTAACGGGAATTAAAAATGGTGTCCACCCGTGGCGAATGCGTCGCTACCCGTTGCCAGGGGCATCCGCCGGACCAATCGTGTCTCGCAAATCCCTGACATTTCGTCCAATGAAACTGTATGGTCCGATACACAGACACACACAGACAGACAGACAGATTCGCGATTTATATATATAGATATTAAGTTAGCTTGCTTGCTTGCGCGCTTACGACCGTGCAAATCTTTCGGTCGTTTTTTATTTAAATCCTTTATATTAAGTTCGCTTGCTTGCTTGCTTGCGCGCTTACGACCGTGCAAATCTTTCGGTCGTTTTTAACCCACTTCCCGTGATCCAATCGAGCTGACATTTTGCACACAGACTCGTTGTGCGTGACAATGTATTTTCGTGAAAATTCCAAAATTTTACACCTTTTAGGAATTTTTTTAATATTTAATTACCAATTGCTTCATGGTGTCAGGCATTCATCTGACCCATAGGTGGCAGCCATCTCAAGCCAGAGGACGAGAGGACTCTAGCCGCCACTCCTCGCGTTCAACAGCACGTGACTCCGTCGTAACTCTCCCGCTTGCGCTGCTCCCCTGCTTCGCTCCGCTCACTCCCTGCCTCTCCACCGCTCGCCTGCCTCTCCGAAGCTAGCCTCTCCACTGCTAGCCTATCACTACACACTCTGCGAGCCTCTCCGCTGTTAGCCTCTCTGCTGCTCGCCTGTCTGCCAAGCTCCGCTTGCTCCACTCTCTCTCTTTCACTCTGCTAGCCTCTCCACTGCTAGCATATAACTACACACTCTGCAGGCCTCTCACTATACACTCTGCCAGCTTCTCCACTGCTAGCCTCTCACTATACACTCTGCCAGCTTCTCCACTACTAGCCTCTCACTATACACTCTGCTAGCTTCTCTACTACTAGCCTCTCACTATACACTCTGCTAGCTTCTCCACTGCTAGCCTCTAACTGTACACTCTGCTAGCTTCTCTACTGCTAGCCTCTCACTGTACACTCTGCTAGCTTCTCCACTGCTAGCCTCTCACTATACACTCTGCTAGCTTCTCTACTGCCTCTCACTGTACACTCTGCTAGCTTCTCCACTGCTAGCCTCTCACTATACACTCTGCTAGCTTCTCCACTACTAGCCTCTCACTATACACTCTGCTAGCTTCTCTACTGCTAGCCTCTCACTATACACTCTGCTAGCTTTCCACTGCTAGCCTCTCACTATACACTCTGCTAGCTTCTCTACTGCTAGCTCTCACTATACACTCTGCTAGCTTCTCTACTGCTAGCATCTCATTATATACTCTGCTAGCTTCTCCAACGCTAGCCTCTCACTATACACTCTGCTAGCTTCTCTACTGCCTCTCACTATACACTCTGCTAGCTTCTCTACTGCTAGCGTCTCATTATACACTCTGCCAGCTTCTCCACTACTAGCCTCTCACTATACACTCTGCCAGCTTCTCCGCTGCTAGCCTCTCACTATACACTCTGCTAGCTTCTCCACTGCTAGCCTCTCACTATACATTCTGCTCGCTTTTCCACTGCCTCTCACTATACACTCTGCTAGCTTCTCTACTGCTAGCCTATCACTATACACTCTGCTAGCTTCTCTACTGCTAGCCTCTCACTGTATACTCTGCTAGCTTCTCTACTGCTAGCCACTCACTATACACTCTGCTAGCTTCTCCACTGATAGCCTCTCACTATACACTCTGATAGCTTCTCTACTGCTAGCCTCTCACTACACTCTGCTAGCTTTTCCACTGCTAGCCTCTCACTATACACTCTGCTAGCTTATCCACTGCTAGCCTCTCACTGTACACTCTGCTAGCTTCTCTACTGCTAGCCTCTCACTATCCACTCTGCTATCTTCTCCACTGCTAGCCTCTCACTATACACTCTGATAGCTTCTCCACTGCTAGCCTCTCACTATACACTCTGCTAGCTTCTCTACTGCCTCTCACTATACACTCTGCCAGCTTCTCTACTGCTAGCCTCTCACTATACACTCTGATAGCTTCTCTACTGCCTCTCAATATACACTCTGCTAGCTTCTCTACTGCCTCTCACTATACACTCCGCTAGCTTCTCCACTGCTAGCCTCTCACTATACACTCTGCTAGCTTCTCTACTGCTAGTCTCTCACTATCCACTCTGCTAGCTTCTCCATTGCTAGCCTCTCACTATACACTCTGCTAGCTTCTCTACTGCTAGCCTCTCACTATCCACTCTGCTAGCTTCTCCACTGCTAGCCTCTCACTATACACTCTGCTAGCTTCTCCACTGCTAGCCTCTCACTATACACTCTGCTAGCTTCTCTACTGCCTCTCACTATACACTCTGCCAGCTTCTCTCTGCTAGCCTCTCACTATACACTCTGATAGCTTCTCTACTGCCTCTCAATATACACTCTGCTAGCTTCTCTACTGCCTCTCACTATACACTCTGCTAGCTTCTCTACTGCCTCTCACTATACACTCTGCAGCTTCTCTACTGCTAGCCTCTCACTATACATTTGCCAGCTTCTCTACTGCTAGCCTCTCACTATACAATCTGCTAGCTTCTCCACTGCTAGCCTCTCACTATACACTCTGCTAGCTTCTCTACTGCTAGCCTTCACTACATACTCTGCTAGCTTCTCCACTGCTAGCCTCCACTATACACTCTGCTAGCTTCTCTACTGCTAGCCTCTCACTATCACTCTGCTAGCTTCTCCATTGCTAGCCTCTCACTATACACTCTGCTAGCTTCTCTACTGCCTCTCACTATCCACTCTGCAGCTTCTCCACTGCTAGCCTCTCACTATACACTCTGCTAGCTTCTCCACTGCTAGCCTCTCACTATACACTCTGCTAGCTTCTCTACTGCTAGCCTCTCACTATATACTCTGCTAGCTTCTCCACTGCTAGCCTCTCACTATACACTCTGCTAGCTTCTCCACTGCTAGCCTCTCACTGCTAGCTTCTCTACTGCTAGCCTCTCACTATACACTCTGCCAGCTTCTCTACTGCTAGCCTCTCACTATACATCTGCCAGCTTCTCTACAGCTAGCCTCTCACTATACACTCTGCTAGCTTCTCCACTGCTAGCCTCTCACTATACACTCTGCTAGCTTCTCTACTGCTAGCCTCTCACTATATACTCTGCTAGCTTGTCCACTGCTAGCCTCTCACTATACACTCTGCTAGCTTCTCTACTGCTAGTCTCTCACTATCCACTCTGCTAGCTTCTCCATTGCTAGCCTCTCACTGCTAGCTTCTCTACTGCCTCTCACTATACACTCTGCCAGCTTCTCTACTGCTAGCCTCTCACTATACACTCTGATAGCTTCTCTACTGCCTCTCATATACACTCTGCTAGCTTCTCTACTGCCTCTCAATATACACTCTGCTAGCTTCTCTACTGCCTCTCACTATACTCTGCTAGCTTCTCCACTGCTAGCCTCTAACTGTACACTCTGCTAGCTTCTCTACTGCCTCTCACTGTACACTCTGCTAGCTTCTCCACTGCTAGCCTCTCACTATATACTCTGCTAGCTTCTCTACTGCCTCCACTATACACTCTGCTAGCTTCTCCACTGCTAGCCTCTCACTATACACTCTGCTAGCTTCTCTACTGCCTCTCACTATACACTCTGCTAGCTTCTCCACTGCCTCTCATATACACTCTGCTAGCTTCTCTACTGCGCCTCACTATACTCTGCTAGCTTCTCCATTGCTAGCCTCTCACTACACTCTGCTAGCTTCTCGACTGCTAGCCTCTCACTATCACTCTGCTAGCTTCTCCACTGCTAGCCTCTCACTATCACTCTGCTAGCTTCTCTACTGCCTCTCACTATACACTCTGCCAGCTTCTCTACTGCCTCTCACTATACACTCTGATAGCTTCTCTACTGCCTCTCAATACACTCTGCTAGCTTCTCTACTGCCTCTCACTATCACTCTGCTAGCTTCTCCACTGCTAGCCTCTAACTGTACACTCTGCAGCTTCTCTACTGCCTCTCACTATACACTCTGCTAGCTTCTCTACTGCTAGCCTCTCACTATACACTCTGCAGCTTCTCTACTGCCTCTCACTATACATTCTGCCAGCTTCTCTACTGCTAGCCTCTCACTATACACTCTGCTAGCTTCTCTACTGCTAGCCTTCACTATATACTCTGCTAGCTTCTCCACTGCTAGCCTCTCACTATACACTGCTAGCTTCTCTACTGCTAGCCTCTCACTATCCACTCTGCTAGCTTCTCCATTGCTAGCCTCTCACTATACACTCTGCTAGCTTCTCTACTGCTAGCCTCTCACTATCCACTCTGCTAGCTTCTCCACTGCTAGCCTCTCACTATACACTCTGCTAGCTTCTCTACTGCTAGCCTCTCACTATCCACTCTGCTAGCTTCTCCACTGCTAGCCGCTCACTATACACTCTGCTAGCTTCTCTACTGCTAGCCTCTCACTATACACTCTGCTAGCTTCTCCACTGATAGCCTCTCACTATACACTCTGTTAGCTTCTACACTGCAAGCCTCTCACTATACACTCTGCTAACTTCTCTACTGCTAGACTCTCACTATACATTCTGCCAGCTTCTCTACTGCTAGCCTCTCACTATACACTCTGCTAGCTTCTCCACTGCTAGCCTCTCACTATACACTCTGCTAGCTTCTCCACTGCTAGCCTCTCATTATACACTCTGCCAGCTTCTCCACTGCTAGCCTCTCACTATACACTCTGCTAGCTTCTCTACTGCCTCTCAATATACACTCTGCTAGCTTCTCTACTGCCTCTCACTATACACTCTGCTAGCTTCTCCACTGCTAGCCTCTAACTGTACACTCTGCTAGCTTCTCTACTGCTAGCCTCTCACTGTACACTCTGCTAGCTTCTCCACTGCTAGCCTCTCACTATACACTCTGCTAGCTTCTCTACTGCTAGCCTCTCACTATATACTCTGTTAGCTTCTCCACTGCTAGCCTCTCACTATACACTCTGCTAGCTTCTCTACTGCTAGCCTCTCAATATCCACTCTGCTAGCTTCTCCACTGCTAGCCTCTCACTATACACTCTGCTAGCTTCTCTATTGCTAGCCTCTCACTATACACTCTGCTAGCTTCTCCACTGATAGCCTCTCACTATACACTCTGCTAGCTTCTCTACTGCTAGCCTCTCACTATCCACTCTGCTAGCTTCTCCATTGCTAGCCTCTCACTATACACTCTGCTAGCTTCTCTACTGCTAGCCTCTCACTATCCACTCTGCTAGCTTCTCCACTGCTAGCCTCTCACTATACACTCTGATAGCTTCTCTACTGCCTCTCAATAAACACTCTGCTAGCTTCTCTACTGCCTCTCACTATCCACTCTGCTAGCTTCTCCATTGCTAGCCTCTCACTATACACTCTGCTAGCTTCTCTACTGCTAGCCTCTCACTATACACTCTGCTAGCTTCTCCACTGATAGCCTCTCACTATACACTCTGCTAGCTTCTCTACTGCTAGCCTCTCACTATCCACTCTGCTAGCTTCTCCATTGCTAGCCTCTCACTATACACTCTGCTATCTTCTCTACTGCTAGCCTCTCACTATCCACTCTGCTAGCTTCTCCACTGCTAGCCTCTCACTATACACTCTGATAGCTTCTCTACTGCCTCTCAATATACACTCTGCTAGCTTCTCTACTGCCTCTCACTATACACTCTGCTAGCTTCTCCACTGCTAGCCTCTAACTGTACACTCTGCCAGCTTCTCTACTGCTAGCCTCTCACTATACACTCTGCTAGCTTCTCTACTGCTCTCACTATACACTCTGCAGCTTCTCTACTGCTCGCCTCTCACTATACACTCTGCCAGCTTCTCTACTGCTAGCCTCTCACTCACTATCACTCTGCCAGCTTCTCTACTGCTAGCCTCTCACTATACATTCTGCCAGCTTCTCTACTGCTAGCCTCTCACTATACACTCTGCTAGCTTCTCCACTGCTAGCCTCTCACTATACACTCTGCTAGCTTCTCTATTGCTAGCCTTTCACTATATACTCTGCTAGCTTCTCCACTGCTAGCCTCTCACTATACACTCTGCTAGCTTCTCTACTGCTAGCCTCTCACTATCCACTCTGCTAGCTTCTCCATTGCTAGCCTCTCACTATACACTCTGCTAGCTTCTCTACTGCTAGCCTCTCACTATCCACTCTGCTAGCTTCTCCACTGCTAGCCTCTCACTATACACTCTGCTAGCTTCTCCACTGCTAGCCTCTCACTATACACTCTGCTAGCTTCTCTACTGCTAGCCTCTCACTATATACTCTGCTACCTTCTCCACTGCTAGCCTCTCACTATACACTCTGCTAGCTTCTCCACTGCTAGCCTCTCACTGCTAGCTTCTCTACTGCTAGCCTCTCACTATACACTCTGCCAGCTTCTCTACTGCTAGCCTCTCACTATACATTCTGCCAGCTTCTCTACTGCTAGCCTCTCACTATACACTTGCTAGCTTCTCCACTGCTAGCCTCTCACTATACACTCTGCTAGCTTCTCTACTGCTAGCCTCTCACTATAACTCTGCTAGCTTCTCCACTGCTAGCCTCTCACTATACACTCTGCTAGCTTCTCTACTGCTAGCCTCTCACTATCCACTCTGCTAGCTTCTCCATTGCTAGCCTCTCACTATACACTCTGCTAGCTTCTCTACTGCTAGCCTTCACTATACACTCTGCAGCTTCTCTCTGCTAGCCTCTCCTTCCACTCTGCTAGCTTCTCACTGCTACCTCTCCTTCACTCTGCTAGCTTCTCCACTGCTAGCTATATACCTACCACTCTGCAGCCTCTCACTATACACTCTGCCAGCTTCTCTACTGCTAGCCTCTCACTATACACTCTGAAGCTTCTCTACTGCCTCTCATATACACTCTGCTAGCTTCTCTACTGCCTCTCACTATACACTCTGCTAGCTTCTCCACTGCTAGCCTCTAACTGTACACTCTGCTAGCTTCTCTACTGCTAGCCTCTCACTGTACACTCTGCTAGCTTCTCCACTGCTAGCCTCTCACTATAACTCTGCTAGCTTCTCTACTGCTAGCCTCCCACTATACACTCTGCTAGCTTCTCACTGCACTCTCACTTACACTCTGCTAGCTTCTCACTGCTAGCCTCTCACTATACTCTGCTAGCTTCTCCACTGCTAGCCTCTCACTATACACTCTGCTAGCTTCTCTACTGCTAGCCTCTCACTATCACTCTGCTAGCTCTCCATGCTAGCCTCTCACTATACACTCTGCTAGCTTCTCTACTGCTAGCCTCTCACTATCCACTCTGCTAGCTTCTCACTGCTAGCCTCTCACTATACACTCTGCTAGCTTCTCACTGCTAGCCTCTCACTATCACTGCTAGCTTCTCACTGCTAGCTCTCACTATACACTCTGCTAGCTTCTCTACTGCTAGCCTCTCACTATCACTCTGCTAGCTTCTCCACTGCTAGCCTCTCACTATACACTCTGCTAGCTTCTCACTGCTAGCCTCTCACTATACACTCTGCTAGCTTCTCCACTGCAAGCCTCTCACTATACACTCTGCTAATCTTCTCTACTGCACTCTCACTATACATTCTGCAGCTTCTCTACTGCTAGCCTCTCACTATACACTCTGCTAGCTTCTCACTGCTAGCCTCTCACTAACACTCTGCTAGCTTCTCCACTGCTAGCCTCTCACTATACACTCTGCAGCTTCTCCACTGCTAGCCTCTCACTATACACTCTGATAGCTTCTCTACTGCCTCTCATATACCTGCTAGCTTCTCTACTGCCTCTCACTATACACTCTGCTAGCTTCTCCACTGCTAGCCTCTAACTTACACTCTGCTAGCTTCTCTACTGCTAGCCTCTCACTGTACACTCTGCTAGCTTCTCCACTGCTAGCCTCTCACTATACACTCTGCTAGCTTCTCACTGCTAGCCTCCACTATACACTCTGTAGCTTCTCCACTGCTAGCCTCTCACTATACACTCTGCTAGCTTCTCTACTGCTAGCCTCTCACTATAACTCTGTAGCTTCTCCACTGCTAGCCTCTCACTATACACTCTGCTAGCTTCTCTACTGCTAGCCTCTCACTATCACTCTGCTAGCTTCTCCACTAGCCTCTCATATACACTCTGCTAGCTTCTCTACTGCTAGCCTCTCACTATACACTCTGCTAGCTTCTCCACTGGCCTCTCACTATACACTCTGCTAGCTTCTCTACTGCTAGCCTCTCACTATCACTCTGCTAGCTTCTCCACTGTAGCCTCTCACTATACACTCTGCTAGCTTCTCTACTGCTAGCCTCTCACTATCCACTCTGCTAGCTTCTCCATTGCTAGCCTCTCACTATACACTCTGCTAGCTTCTCTACTGCTAGCCTCTCACTATCCACTCTGCTAGCTTCTCCACTGCTAGCCTCTCACTATACACTCTGCTAGCTTCTCCACTGCTAGCCTCTCACTATACACTCTGCTAGCTTCTCTACTGCCTCTCACTATACACTCTGCCAGCTTCTCTACTGCTAGCCTCTCACTATACACTCTGATAGCTTCTCTACTGCCTCTCATATACACTCTGCTAGCTTCTCACTGCTAGCCTCTCACTATAACTCTGCTAGCTTCTCTACTGCTAGCCTCCACTATACACTGCTAGCTTCTCCACTGCTAGCCTCTCACTATACACTCTGCTAGCTTCTCTACTGCTAGCCTCTCACTATAACTCTGCTAGCTTCTCCACTGCTAGCCTCTCACTATACACTGCTCTACTGCTAGCTTCATCTACTCTGCTAGCTTCGTACTGCTAGCCTCTAGCTCTGTCACTCTGCTAGCTTCTCACTGCTAGCCTCTCACTATACTCTGCTAGCTTCTCTACTGCTAGCCTCCACTATACACTCTGCTAGCTTCTCCACTGCTAGCCTCTCACTATACACTCTGCTAGCTTCTCTACTGCTAGCCTCTCACTATACACTCTGCTAGCTTCTCTACTGCTAGCCTCTCACTTACACTCTGCTAGCTTCTCACTGCTAGCCTCTCACTATACACTCTGCTAGCTTCTCTACTGCTAGCCTCCACTATACACTCTGCTAGCTTCTCCACTGCTAGCCTCTCACTATACACTCTGCTAGCTTCTCTACTGCTAGCCTCTCACTATCACTCTGCTAGCTTCTCCACTGCTAGCCTCTCACTATACACTCTGCTAGCTTCTCTACTGCTAGCCTCTCACTATCCACTCTGCTAGCTTCTCCATTGCTAGCCTCTCACTATACACTCTGCTAGCTTCTCTACTGCTAGCCTCTCACTATCCACTCTGCTAGCTTCTCCACTGCTAGCCTCTCACTATACACTCTGCTAGCTTCTCTACTGCTAGCCTCTCACTATACACTCTGCTAGCTTCTCACTGTAGCCTCTCACTATGACTCTACTGCACTTCTCTTCTNAGCTAGCCTCTCACTATACACTCTGCTAGCTTCTCCACTGCTAGCCTCTCACTATACACTCTGCTAGCTTCTCACTGCTAGCCTCTCATATACACTCTGCAGCTTCTCACTGCTAGCCTCTCACTATCACTCTGCAGCTTCTCTACTGCTAGCCTTCACTATAACTCTGCTAGCTTCTCCACTGCTAGCCTCTCACTATACACTCTGCTAGCTTCTCTACTGCTAGCCTCTCACTATCACTCTGCTAGCTTCTCCATTGCTAGCCCTCACTATACACTCTGCTAGCTTCTCTACTGCTAGCCTCTCACTATCCACTCTGCTAGCTTCTCCACTGCTAGCCTCTACTATACNTACTCTGCTAGCTTCTCNTCTAGCTTACTGCTAGCTCTCACTATACACTCTGCAGCTTCTCTACTGCTAGCCTCTCACTATACATCTGCAGCTTCTCTACTGCCTCTCATATACACTCTGCTAGCTTCTCACTGCTAGCCTCTCACTATACACTCTGCTAGCTTCTCTACTGCTAGCCTCTCACTATACTCTGCTAGCTTCTCCACTGCTAGCCTCTCACTATACACTCTGCTAGCTTTCTACTGCTAGCCTCTCACTATACTCTGCTAGCTTCTCTGCTAGCCTCTCACTATAACTCTGCTAGCTTCTCTACTGCTAGCCTCTCACTATCACTCTGCTAGCTTCTCCACTGCTAGCCTCTCACTATACACTCTGCTAGCTTCTCTACTGCTAGCCTCTCACTATACACTCTGCTAGCTTCTCACTGCTAGCCTCTCACTATCACTCTGAGCTTCTACTGCCTCTCACTATACACTGCAGCTTCTCTACTGCTAGCCTCTCACTATACACTCTGCTAGCTTCTCACTGCTAGCCTCTCATATACACTCTGCAGCTTCTCACTGCTCCTCTCACTATACACTCTGCAGCTTCTCTACTGCTACCTTCACTATACTCTGCTAGCTTCTCACTGCTAGCCTCTCACTATACACTCTGCTAGCTTCTCTACTGCTAGCCTCTCACTATACTCTGCTAGCTTCTCCATGCTAGCCTCTCACTATACACTCTGCTAGCTTCTCTACTGCTAGCCTCTCACTATCACTCTGCTAGCTTCTCACTGCTAGCCTCTCACTATACACTCTGCTAGCTTCTCACTGCTAGCCTCTCACTATACACTCTGCTAGCTTCTCTATGCTAGCCTCTCACTATATACTCTGCTAGCTTCTCCACTGCTAGCCTCTCACTATACACTCTGCTAGCTTCTCCACTGCTACTCTCATGCTAGCTCTTACCTAGCTCTCACTATCACTCTGCAGCTTCTCTACTGCTAGCCTCTCACTATACATCTGCAGCTCTCTACTGCTAGCCTCTCACTATACACTCTGCTAGCTTCTCACTGCTAGCCTCTCACTATACACTCTGCTAGCTTCTCTACTGCTAGCCTCTCACTATAACTCTGCTAGCTTCTCCACTGCTAGCCTCTCACTATACACTCTGCTAGCTTCTCTACTGCTAGCCTCTCACTATCCACTCTGCTAGCTTCTCCATTGCTAGCCTCTCACTATACACTCTGCTAGCTTCTCTACTGCTAGCCTCTCACTATCCACTCTGCTAGCTTCTCCACTGCTAGCCTCTCACTATACACTCTGCTAGCTTCTCCACTGCTAGCCTCTCACTATACACTCTGCTCGCTTCTCTACTGCCTCTCACTATACACTCTGCAGCTTCTCTACTGCTAGCCTCTCACTATACACTCTGATAGCTTCTCTACTGCCTCTCATATACACTCTGCTAGCTTCTCTACTGCTAGCCTCTAACTTACACTCTGATAGCTTCTCTACTGCCTCTCACTATACACTCTGCTAGCTTCTCTACTGCACTCTCACTATACACTCTGCTAGCTTCTCTACTGCCTCTCACTATACACTCTGCTAGCTTCTCCACTGCTAGCCTCTACTTACACTCTGCTAGCTTCTCTACTGCTAGCCTCTCACTGTACACTCTCTGCTAGCTTCTCCACTGCTAGCCTCTCACTATATACTCTGCTAGCTTCTCTACTGCTAGCCTCCACTATACACTCTGCTAGCTTCTCCACTGCTAGCCTCTCACTATACACTCTGCTAGCTTCTCTACTGCTAGCCTCTCACTATATACTCTGCTAGCTTCTCCACTGCTAGCCTCTCACTATACACTCTGCTAGCTTCTCTACTGCTAGCCTCTCACTATCCATCTGCTAGCTTCTCCACTGCTAGCCTCTCACTAACACTCTGCTAGCTTCTCTACTGCTAGCCTCTCACTATCCACTCTGCTAGCTTCTCCACTGTAGCCTCTCACTATACACTGTTAGCTTCTACACTGCAACCTCTCACTATACACTCTGCTAGCTTCTCCCTGCTGCCTCTCACACACACTCTGCTAGCTTCTCTACTGCTAATTGCTCTCACTATACCACTGCGCTAGCTTCTCTACTGCTAGTCTCTCACTATACACTCTGCTAGCTTCTCACTGCTAGCCTCTCACTATACACTCTGCTACTTTCTCCACTGCTAGCCTCTCACTATACACTCTGCTAGCTTCTCTACTGCTAGCCTCTCACTATACACTCTGCCAGCTTATCTACTGCTAGCCTCTCACTGTACACTCTGCTAGCTTCTCCACTGCTCTCACTATACACTCTGCTAGCTTCTCACTGCTAGCCTCTCACTATATACTCTGCTAGCTTCTCCACTGCTAGCCTCTCACTATACACTCTGCTAACTTCTCTACTGCTAGCTCTTCACTATCCACTCTGCTAGCTTCTCCATGCTAGCGTCCTCACTATACACTTCTGCTAGCTTCTCTACTGCTAGCCTCTCACTAACACACTCTGCTAGCTTCTCCACTGCTAGCCTCTCACTATACACTCTGCTAGCTTTCTACTGCTAGCCTCTCACTATATACTCTGCTAGCTTCTCTACTGCTAGCCTCTCAATATACACTCTGCTAGCTTCTCTACTGCTAGCCTCTCACTACACACTCTGCTAGCTTCTCCAGCTAGCCTCTCACTATACACTCTGCTAGCTTTCTACTGCTAGCCTCTCACTATATACTCTGCTAGCTTCTCCACTGCTAGCCTCTCACCATACACTCTGCTAGCTTTTCTACTGCTAGCCTCTCACATACACTCTGCTAGCTTCTCTACTGCTAGCCTCTCACTATACACTCTGCTAGCTTCTCTACTGCTAGCCTCTCACTACACACTCTGCTAGCTTCTCCACTGCTAGCCTCTCACTATACACTCTGCTAGCTTTTCTACTGCTAGCCTCTCACTATCACTCTGCTAGCTTCTCCATACTGCTAGCCTCTCACTATACACTCTGCTAGCTTCTACTGCTAGCCTTCACTACACACTCTGCAGCTTCTCACTGCTAGCCTCTCACATATACACTCTGCAGCTTTCTACTGCTAGCCTCTCACTTATACTCTGCTAGCTCTCCACTGCTAGCCTCTCCCATACACTCTGCTAGCTTTCTACTGCATCTCCTTACATCTGCCAGCTTCTCTACGCTAGCCTCTCACTATACACTCTGCTAGCTTCTCTACTGCCTCTCACTATACACTCTGCTAGCTTTTCCACTGCTAGCCCTAACTGTACACTCTGCTACTTCTCCACTGCTAGCCTCTCACTATATACCTGCTAGCTTCTCTATGCTAGCCTCCACTATACACTTCTGCTAGCTTCTCTACTGCTAGCCTCTCACTATATACTTGCTAGCTTCTCCACTGCTAGCCTCTCACTATACACTCTGCTAGCTTCTCTACTGCTAGCCTCTCCACTATATACTCTGCTAGCTTCTCCACTGCTAGCCTCTCACTATACACTCTGCTAGCTTCTCTACTGCTAGCCTCTCACTATCCACTCTGCTAGCTTTTCCATTGCTAGCCTCTCACTATACACTCTGCTAGCTTCTCTAACTGCTAGCCTCTCACTATCACTCTGCTAGCTTCTCTACTGCTAGCCTCTCATACCATCTGCTAGCTTTCCATTGCTAGCCTCTTCACTATACACTCTGCTAGCTTCTCTACTGCTAGCCTCTCACTATCCACTCTGCTAGCTTTTCCATTGCTAGCCTCTCACTATACACTCTGCTAGCTTCTCTACTGCTAGTCTCTCGCTTTACACTCTGCTAGCTTCTCTACTGCTAGACTCTCACTAACCACTCTGCTAGCTTCTCTACTGCTAGCCTCTCACTATCCACTCTGCTAGCTTTTCCACTGATAGCCTCTCACTATACACTCTGTTAGCTTCTACACTGCAAGCCTCTACTATACACTCTGCTAACTTCTCTACTGCTAGACTCTCACTATACATCATGCCAGCTTCTCTACTGCTAGCCTCTGACTATACACTCTGCTAGCTTCTCTACTGCTAGCTCTCACTATATACTCTGCTAGCTTCTCCACTACTACCTTACTATAACTCTGCTAGCTTCTCTACTGCTAGCCTCTCACTATCCACTCTGCTAGCTTTCCACTGATGCCTCTCACTATACACTCTGCTAGCTTCTCACTGCAAGCCTCTCACTATACACTCTGCTAACTTCTCTACTGCTAGACTCTCACTATCTATGCTAGCTTCTCTACTGCTAGCCTCTCACTATACACTCTGCTAGCTTCTCTACTGCTAGCCTCTCACTATAACTCTGCTAGCTTCTCCACTGCTAGCCTCTCACTATACACTCTGCTAGCTTTCTACTGCTAGCCTCTCACTATCCATCTGCTAGCTTTCTCTACTGCCTCTCACTAACACTCTGCTAGCTTCTCCACTGCTAGCCTCTAACTGTACACTCTGCTAGCTTCTCCACTGCTAGCCTCTCACTATATACTCTGCTAGCTTCTCTACTGCTAGCCTCCCACTATACACTCTGCTAGCTTCTCCACTGCTAGCCTCTCAATATACACTCTGCTAGCTTCTCTACTGCTAGCTCTCACTATCACTCTGCTAGCTCTCCACTGCTAGCCTCTCACTATACACTCTGCTAGCTTCTCCACTGCTAGCCTCTCACTACACTCTGCTAGTTTCTCTACTGCTACCTCTCACTATACACTCTCTAGCTTCTCTACTGCTAGCCTCTCACTATCCACTCTGCTAGCTTCTCCACTGCTGCTCTCACTATACACTCTGCTAGCTTCTCCATTGCTAGCCTCTCACTATCCACTCTGCTAGCTTCTCCATTGCTAGCCTCTCACTATTCACTCTGCTAGCTTCTCTACTGCTAGCCTCTCACTATCCACTCTGCTAGCTTCTCCACTGCTAGCCTCTCACTAACACTCTGCTAGCTTCTCTACT
>WFAB01002181.1:0-53088 GCA_018977245.1 Lethenteron camtschaticum
CTCTCTCCACTCTCTCGCTCGCTCTCTCGCTCTCTCCACTCTCTCGCTCGCTCTCTCGCTCTCTCCACTCTCTCGCTCGCTCTCTCGCTCTCTCCACTCTCTCGCTCGCTCTCGCTCTCTCCACTCTCTCGCTCGCTCTCTCGCTCTCTCCACTCTCTCGCTCGCTCGCTCTCTCGCTCGTCCTCCACTCTCTCGCTCTCTCCACTCTCTCGCTCGCTCTCTCGCTCTCTCCACTCTCTCGCTCGCTCTCTCGCTCTCTCCACTCTCTCGCTCGCTCGCTCTCTCGCTCTCTCCACTCTCTCGCTCGCTCGCTCTCTCGCTCTCTCCACTCCCGCTTGCTCGCTCTCTCGCTCGCTCTCTACTCGCTCTCTCGCTCGCTCGCTCTCTCGCTCTCTCCACTCTCTCGCTCGCTCTCTCGCTCTCTCCACTCTCTCGCTCGCTCGCTCTCTCGCTCGCTCTCTCACTCTCTCGCTCTCTCCACTCTCGCCCTCCCTCGCTCGCTCTCTCCTCTCCCTCGCTCGCTCTCTCGCTCTCTCCACTCTCTCCCTCGCTCGCTCTCTCGCTCTCTCCACTCTCTCGCTCGCTCGCTCTCTCGCTCTCTCCACTCTCTCGCTCTCGCTCTCTCGCTCGCTCTCTCACTCGCTCTCTCGCTCGCTCGCTCTCTCGCTCTCTCCACTCTCTCGCTCGCTCGCTCTCTCGCTCTCTCCACTCTCTCGCTTGCTCGCTCTCTCGCTCGCTCTCTCACTCTCTCCCTCTCTCCACTCTCTCGCTCGCTCTCTCGCTCTCTCCACTCTCTCGCTCGCTCTCTCGCTCTCTCCACTCTCTCGCTCGCTCGCTCTCTCGCTCTCTCCACTCTCTCGCTTGCTCGCTCTCTCGCTCGCTCTCTCACTCGCTCTCTCGCTCGCTCTCTCACTCTCTCGCTCTCTCACTCGCTCTCTCGCTCACTCACTCTCTCACTCACTTGCTCGCTCTCTAGCTCTCTCTTTTTCTCTCCAGTCGCAGGAGGAGCGCAGGAAGCAGAGGCATCAGGACGTGGGCTGCCATGGGTCATCATCATCGTCCTCCCCTCTTCTTCGTCCTCTCTATTTGTGCGCTTCGTTACGCTTGCTCGAAAGAGTCGGAAGAGGAGGGATTTGGAGGAGGAGGAGGAGTGTGGACGGTGACCACGCGGTGGTGCTGTCCAGAGCCCCAGGCGCAGTCACAGGTTGAGATGTACGGCCAGTGACGAGGTGGCGGTGGTGCGGGTTCCTCCTCACCACCAACACCAACATCACCACCACCAACATCACCACCACCACCACCACCATCATCATCATCACCACCATCACCACCATCATCACCATCCAACATCACCACCATCATCATCATCCAATATCACCACCATCATCATCATCACCACCACCACCATCATCACCATCCAACATCACCACCACCACCACCATCATCACCAACATCACCACCACCATCATCATCATAATCACCACCACCACCATCATCACCATCCAACATCACCACCACCACCAACATCATCACCATCCAATATCATCACCACCATCATCATCACCACCACCGTCATCAACATCGTCACCACCATCATCATCATCACCATCATCACCACAACCATCATCACCACCACCACCGTCGTCATCGCTGTCATCGTCAGCACCAACACCACCGTCATCAACATCACAATCATCGTCATCATCACCATCATCACCGTCATCAACATCACCACCATCGTCACCACCATCATCACCACCACCACCGTCATCAAGATCACAACCATCGTCACCACCATCATCACCACCACCACCGTCGTCATCGCTGTCATCAACATCACAACCATTGTCACCACCACCATCACCACCATCATCACCACCATCATCATCATCATCATCATCACCACCATCATCATCATCATCACCACCACCACCACCACCACCACCATCATCATCATCATCACCACCATCATCATCATCACCACCATCACCACAACCATCATCACCACCATCACCACAACCATCATCACCACCACCACCATCACCACCATCATCATCACCACCATCATTATCATCATCACCACCACCACCGTCACCACATCATCATCACCATCAACATCACCATCACCACCATCATCATCATCATCACCACCACCACCATCATCAACATCACAACCATCGTCACCACCATCATCACCATCATTATCAACATCCAACATCACCATCACCACCACCATCATCATCATCATCACCACCATCATCATCACCACCACCGTCATCAACATCACAATCATCGTCATCATCACCATCATCACCGTCATCAACATCACAACCATCGTCACCACCACCATCACCATCATCATCACCACCACCATCATCACCACCACCACCATCATCACCACCATCACCATCACCACAACCATCATCACCACCACCACCATCACCACCATCATCATCACCACCATCATCATCATCATCATCACCACCATCATCATCATCACCACCACCGTCATCAACATCACAACCATCGTCACCACCACCATCATCATCACCACCATCATCATCATCATCACCACCATCATCATCACCACCACCACCACCGTCATCAACATCACAACCATCATCATCATCATCACCACCACCGTCATCAACATCACAACCATCGTCACCACCATCATCATCATCACCACCAACATCACCATCATCACCATCATCATCACCATCATCATCATCACCACCACCACCGTCATCAACATCACAATCATCGTCATCATCACCATCATCACCGTCATCAACATCACCACCATCACCACCACCATCATCATCACCACCACCGTCATCAACATCACAACCATCGTCACCACCATCATCATCACCACCACCAACATCACCACCATCATCACCATCATCATCACCATCACCACCACCACCGTCATCAACATCACAATCATCGTCATCATCACCATCATCACCGTCATCAACATCACCACCATCACCACCACCATCATCATCACCACCACCGTCATCAACATCACAACCATCGTCACCACCATCATCATCATCACCATCCAACATCACCATCACCACCATCATCATCATCATCACAACCATCGTCATCATCACCATCATCAACATCACAACCATCGTCACCACCATCATCATCACCACCACCCAACATCACCACCATCATCATCACCATCATCATCACCATCATCATCATCACCACCACCACCGTCATCAACATCACACCATCACCACCACCATCATCATCACCACCACCGTCATCAACATCACAACCATCGTCACCACCATCATCACCACCACCATCATCAACATCACAACCATCGTCACCACCATCATCATCACCACCACCCAACATCACCATCATCATCACCATCATCATCATCACCACCACCACCGTCATCAACATCACAATCATCGTCATCATCACCATCATCACCGTCATCAACATCACCACCATCATCAACATCACCACCATCATCATCACCATCATCATCATCACCACCACCACCGTCATCAACATCACAATTATCGTCATCATCACCATCATCACCGTCATCAACATCACCACCATCACCACCACCATCATCATCACCACCACCGTCATCAACATCACAACCATCGTCACCACCACCACCGTCATCACCATGTGTCTTTTGTGTTTGAGCTCAGGTCGAACATTTGAATTCACCTGTCCCTGTGTCCAGAACCGGCCCTAGACCTTTGGGGGCCCTAAGCAAAATTTGGTTGGAGGCCCCTTTGATGTATGATTTTTTCACCCACTCGCTAGCAGTGACTCTAGGGGGCCCTCTGCTGGCCACGGGGCCCTTTGCAATTGCAAGGGTCGCTTAGTGGCTGGGCCGGCTCTGCCTGTGTCTGTGTGTTCGAGCACGGATCGAGCTCGGATTGAACTGCGACATGTTTATTTACCGTTGTCTTATTTGTGTCAACACGTATGAACTGCGACATGTTTATTTACCGGCGTCTTATTTGTTGGAGCTCGGATCGAGCTGCGGCGTTTTGAATAAAACATTTTCAAATCGACAAACAGCGTCCCCCGTCACGTGATGTCTGGATGGACTAACCGACCCCTCCCACCTGAGCCTCTCCCCCCTTGACGCCGATTGGCTTTCTTCCGCATCGACAATCGATCATGAACATGATAGATCATTAACATAATCGATCATTCATTCCGTCGCGGATTCGTTTAATGTATTTGCAGCGACATTTGTCAGCAACGCCGCCGGTTTATGCAGCGAAGGCCGTGAGATTCTTTCAAAACTAAACTATAAACTCAATTTTTTATTTTGATTTAAAGCTTTCGTGACTGCAGGGATTCATATTCTTGGTTCTTCGGTAAAGTCACGTAGAAGGGAAATAATAAAATATAAAACAATAAAATCCTCACGACGTTTCGACTGCAACACAAGCGATCATCACCAGGTGTGGAATCACTCCTGCTGAAAGAAAAAATTCCTATGCCCTGTGAGCCATTCTCTTGAATCTTGCACGCAACAAACAAAAAACACATAAAGAAACATTTTGACTAATGCAAACAGAAAATCCAAAGACAGCAAAATATTGCAGAGAAAGCATGAACCAACACTCTGCCATCCCAGTGGGATGCAATCAACAACAACAAGCAAGCAGCAGATTAAGGCCATCATTAACTCTGTACTAAACAACACAAACGGCTAAACCAATACATTTTCAAATCACCAAAAAAAGCCATGAGAATGAACAGTGATTAGGAACTGTACGGATTTTCACAATAAACTTCATAAACAACTAAACCCTGCAGCCACATGCTGCTGCTGCCGAGTCTCTACTACAACNGCAGCAGCAGGAGATCAGTCGCAGAATTATAATTTCTCAATGCACCTTTAAGATCAGCGCACTAAATCAAAACACAGGTCAACTTTGATTTAAAGCTTTCGTGACTGCAGGGATTCATCTTCTTGGTTCTTTCGGTAAAGTCACGTAAAGGGAAATAATAAAACATCGTAAAATAATTCTCACGACGTTTCGGCCACAACGCAAGCAGCCGTCCTCAGGTGTCTCCCCGACAGACCTGTTCTTCACCTGAGGACGGCTGCTTGCGTTGTGGCCGAAACGTCGTGAGAATTATTTTACGATGTTTATTTTTATTATTTATTACTTCCCTTCTACGTGACTTTCCGAAAGAACCAAGAAGACAGGTCACACTTTGTAGCGATCACCCGGAGCGACACGTTGTATTTGAGGCCACTGAACAGCAGCGACAGCTCGGGGTGTACAACTCCTCTAGAGCAGCTTGGAGTGACGAAGCAGTCGTTGTTACGCGCTTACATGGCTCACAAGACGACTTGTTGTGGTTTATATTTTGTCTAAACGTTGCTTCTTGTTGTCATCTTGACGCGGGTTCTAAGAGACGCGAAGGATGTTGGTGTTTTGCGATAGAAATAAATGAACTGCGTGGCGCCCAGCGTGGGGCTCGAACCCGCGAGCCCGAGACGCCGCCGCGTGCCGCGCGCCACCCGCTGAGCTCGCCGCGCGCTGGGACTCAGCTCGCCAAGTCGCCTCCTCGTGTAGCAGCCTCCACTCGCTACACACCGTGTCGAGAATGAATGGAATTGGCTATTATCATTGTTCTTGAAGAGTGTAGTGAACAATATGGAGACGCTTGGGGTTTTTTATTGAAAATGTTAAAAACATTCGCGCAACGTGGGCTCGAACCCACGACCCTGAGATTAAGAGTCTCATGCTCTACCGACTGAGCTAGCCGGGCACTGGCTGGGTGAGATGTTTAATCGCTATTAGTACCTCACCAGAGTCAACACGCTCATTACACAACTGCAATATTCAAAGATCTAATCTATTTTTAAATCCTTTATATTAAGTTCACTTGCTTGCTTGCTTACGACCGTGCAAATCTTTCGGTCGTTTTTTAACCCACTTCCCGTGATCCAATCGAGCTGACATTTTGCACACAGACTCGTTGTGCGTGACAATTTTCGTGAAATTTTTTTTTACATTTTTACACTGTTTAGGCAATTTCTTTTAAATATTTAATTACCAATTGCTTAATGGTGGCAGACAATCATCTGACCCATAGGTGCAGCCATCTCAAGCCAGAGGACGAGAGGACTCTAGCCGCCCGTTTCATGATGACGCAAATGTTGACTAACCACATGGCATGAAATCCCTGCCCCCACGCTGTACACTGGAGACTATTTATAGAGCAGTTACATTGAAGCCGCCAGGTTCTTGAAAGTGGTAAAACGGGTCAACGCTAGTGCCCTCTGGAATATACGGGGCATGTTAAGAGGTGATCTTTCAGTTTTAAATCCTTTATATTAACTTCACTTGCTTGCTTGCTTACTCAAGAAAAACAGAAATGAATAATAAAATGAAACCGATGTGTGTGGTGTAAGCAATGTGGGATATCGATGTACACGGACATGAACAAGATCAGCAGACAAGACGTCTTTCATACTCTTTGGTTCTTTCAGTAAAGTCACGTAGGTAGAAAAAAGTAAATAATAAATAAATCACGACGTTTCGATCGCAACACGAGCAGTCGTCCTCGGGCGAAAACATCCAGACATTGTCGCGGCAGAAGTCACGTGAGCTGCAGCTGAGCATTGTTGTAACGCGGTGGGCTCACGCGACATTGATTTCTGTAAGACGAAGGCGCTTTTAAAACCCACTGGCGATGCTCTTTAGTGTCAGTCTCGTGTCCTTGACTCACCACACGGGGACGTCTGGTTGAGGCGACGCGTTCATTGTAACAACTCTGTCGAACTCTAGCCACGACTCTAACACGAAGGGGTACGGCCCCTTCCACCCG
The DNA here is from genome assembly GCA_018977245.1 of Lethenteron camtschaticum. Classification (NCBI taxonomy): domain Eukaryota; kingdom Metazoa; phylum Chordata; class Hyperoartia; order Petromyzontiformes; family Petromyzontidae; genus Lethenteron; species Lethenteron camtschaticum. The sequence goes on from WFAB01002181.1 coordinate 6,850, forward strand.
ACAGCCCACGGGAGTGACAGCCCTTCTACCGCAGCAGCAGCAGCCTGCACACTCCGGGCTCTGCCACCCACGGGTCCCTGAGCCCGGCGGCGTTCAGGGAAGACTGGACGAGCCGTCCCAGCCAGGGACAGGAGCTCACCTCGGGTCTGCTACAACGCGGCTCTGGCTAGAGCCTCGTTGAGGGTCCCCGGGTGCCGCTCCAGTCTTCACGTCTTGGGATGTCCTCAGGCTTGAGCTGAACACCGCCCGGCCCGTCCAGAGGGCCGGACTTTTATCCCCACGTCGGGGTCGCCCCTCCCCTCCTGACCCCCCCCCCTCCCAGAACCTTCTGGAAGGTCTTATCTTAAGGGGCCTTAGGGACGGGTGGGGGCCGGGGTTTAACCTTTGGTCGACCCCTAGGCACCTCGCTCTCTCTCTCGGCTGCCCCTGTTGACCGTGCACGTGGTGGCAGGTCAGCTGACAGCGCCTTGTTATGGCGCTTACGCACAACTTCGTGACGAACGCTGCACGTTCCGTCGNTTTCATGCAGGGGGCGCTGCAAACCTACGCGTCCCCTGCATGAACGACGAGGCACAGGGACAGACGTTCGATCGCGTTGGAATCGATCTGCAGACGGCGGTCTTCTGGCACGGCCAGCAGCTCTGTCGCCTCATCTCACCCCGCGATCCCAACAAGTGAAAGTCCGCATCAAACAGAACCCCGGCAAGGCCATCTACTTCACGACGAGAGAAAATTCACACGAAATGTCGTTTTCAATTAAGTCTTCCAGATGTAAAATAACAAGCTTTTAATGAAGAAACACAATTATCAAATTCAAAACATAATACAATTCAAAGTTGTTTCATTTTAAAACTTCAAAACGGAGCATGGGTGCTTGCGTGGATGCGTCGCTCGTGTGCAATTCTTTTTGTAACTTTCCAATCAGCAAGGAGCATTTATTGTCCTAATTCGACAAAATGTACGTCAACACGTAATACAAAATTATAATTCGTGTTGTAGAGAATGTTCCTCCTTTTCGTGTAACTTTTAAGGTATGCCTTGTAACTGATGAATGATCCGAGTGTGCTCGCTATTTCAAAGACAATGAGTTGCTCCAGAGGGAGATTCTTCCTGAAAACACAAAAATACCCTTTGACCTGCATCACAAGCACAATGAGTCTCACCTGAGTTATCTGTAAAGGTTACTTGCAAAACACACACTGTGTCCTAACATCACTTATTCAATGTTTGACCCTTAAGACAAAAGGTTACATGTACGCACACCATCAGACAAGTATTCAGTCTAAATTATTGACAGGAATATGAACAAAATTGAATGACTGCACTGAAATATGCTTTATTAGTTTACATCCTATTAACAAGAAGCTAATTTAAACAAGTAAACCGTAAAAACAAAGTTTTTCACTCTAAATCCTTTATATGCGTGGCGGCTAGAGTCCTCTCGTCCTCTGGCTTGAGATGGCTGCCACCTATGGGTCAGATGATTGTCTGCCACCATTAAGCAATTGGTAATTCAATATTTAATTTGTTTTCCCTAAACAGTGTAAAATTTTGGATTTTTTTTTCACGAAAATTGTCACACAACGAGTCTGTGTGGAAATGTCAGCTCGATTGGATCTCGGGAAGTGGGTTAAAAACGAGCGAAATATTTGCACGGTCCTAAGCAAGCAAGCAAACTTAATATAAAGGATTAAAAATATATTCGCCTGTGGAGGATGCGGGGATCGATCCCGCGACCTTTGGCATGGGAAGCGAGGCGCTACCAACTGCGCTACTCCGCCACGGCCTGTGGAGGGGTTACGCTCTGGGCTCTTACACTCTGACGTTCAGCCAAAGCCATGAATGCGTTCTATTTGAATATATGCAAAATAATTTTTTACCTAAAAGTGTAAAATTTTGGGAATTTTTTTCACGACGAGTCTGTGTGGAAAATGTCAGCTCGATTGGATCACAGGAAGTGGGTTAAAAAACGACCGAAAGATTTGCACGGTCCTAAGCAAGCACGCAAGCAAGCAAGCAAGCACGCGAACTTAATATAAAGGATTTAAAAAATACGCACCGTCTGCTTAACAGTGTATGTACAACATACTAATGCACCATTCAAACGAGTCGGCCATTGCATGCTGACATCTGGGTCAAAATGTAGCAAATTCTAAACATTACCTACAAACTCCACAACTGAGATGCCACATCAACCATCGCCCCTACTGACAGGCTCTTGTCCACATGCAGGCCGGTGCAGGGCCACCACCTTGTGCCACACAGGGGCAGCTGCCACTTGGGATGTTTCGAGTGTTTGAGACGAGATACGATGCAAAACTCCGAGTTGCCAGAGGCGATTAAGCAAGCACCATATAAATGGAATTGATGAGAACAGAGTGAATGCTTGGGAGCTTATTGGCTCTCGCTCCTGGTTAGAGATCTACCCAACAGACAGGTCCACAAAGACTGGCCGCTTACCCTGCAGGTTGAACTTAGGAATTGGTGTTCAACTTCACATTCTTGTCATTAAAGGCCAGTGACAAGGGTGCATCTATTGGAGCGACATCATCTCAAGTTTACACATCTAACGGGTCTTCATTTGACTTTGTATTGTCTCAGATGAAGTCCACCACACCTCCACCTCCACAAACTGCTGCTGGGAGTTGCCTCACTCTGCCTCACAGTCAGAATTCTCCTCCTGCTTCATGTTGCCTCCATCGATGCTAAGGTCCCATTTTGGAGTTGAATCTTCATCTTCACATTTTACTTTCACTTCTTCATATTCCACCTTCACCTCTTCATATTCACCTTGATTCTCTAAAAGTGTCCAAGCTGGGATTTTCTTCCGATTCTTGTTTGATGAGGATGGGCTCATTGCGGCACTTTGACTTTCACAAGCTTTCAGACTCCACTCCTTGTGGATCTTGTGATGCTTGTGTGTTCTCTGGTGGTTTTGAAGATGTGCTGACCGTGCAAACGCCATCCCGCACGGAGTGCACCTGAAGGGTTTCTCTCCCGTGTGTGTTCTCTGGTGTTTACAAGATCAGATGACTGTGCAAACGCCTTCCCACAGACACTGCACTTGAAGGGTTTCTCTCCCGTGTGGGTTCTCTGGTGTTTACAAGATAAGATGAATCTGAAAACGTCTTCCCACAGACTGCATTTGAAGGGTTTCTCTCCCGTGTGTGTTCTCTGGTGTGTTACAAGAGTAGATGAAAGTGCAAACGCCATCCCACAGACACTGCACTTGAAGGGTTTCTCTCCTGTGTGTGTTCTCTGGTGTGTTACAAGAGTAGATGAAAGTGCAAACGCCTTCCCACACACACTGCACTTGAAGGGTTTCTCTCCTGTGTGAGTTCTCTGGTGTTTTACAAGAGTAGATGAAAGTGCAAACGCCTTCCCACACACACTGCACTTGAAGGGTTTCTCTCCCGTGTGTGTTCTCTGGTGTTTTACAAGATCAGATGAATCTGAAAACGTCTTCCCACAGCACTGCACTTGAAGGGTTTCTCTCCCGTGTGTGTTCTCTGTGTGTTACAAGAGTAGATGAAAGTGCAAACGCCATCCCACACACACTGCACTTGAAGGGTTTCTCTCCCGTGTGTGTTCTCTGGTGTGTTTAAGATTATATGACTGTGAAAATGCCTCCCCACACACACTGCACTTGAAGGGTTTCTCTCCCGTGTGTGTTCTCTGGTGTGTTTAAGAGCAGATGGCCGTGCAAATGCCTCGTCACACACACTGCACTTGAAGGGTTTCTCTCCCGTGTGTGTTCTCTGGTGGATCTGAAGAACTGATGGCCATGCAAAGGCCTTCCCACACACAGTGCACTTGAAGGGTTTCTCTCCTGTGTGTGTTCTCTGGTGCTGTGTCAAATTTCCAGTCCGCTCCGTGCTGTATCCACGCTGGTCGCATTGTTGACTTGCCGTACCGAGCTGCGCTGCCTGCCTTTGCTCCATCAGACCAAGCGTCAGCTGCAGACAGAAAAAAATATGCACACCACCTACACGTCAGACACAGATGAAAGCAAAAACACAGTCACACGTGACTTACACGTCTATACTTATTCATATATTCATGATGTAGTGAAAAAGTTTCCCAAATTCATCACACAGGCTGTTATTGCACACAATGAGAGGGCAAATGGTCATAAATATGCCTGGAAGCCCTCGTATCTCTGGTGAGATGTTAACTACCTCACCTGGTATACAGGAAGTCGTGGGTTCGATCCAGACCCTGACGCCTGCTGCTGCATATTTGGAGTTTGCGTGTCTCTCTCTCTCCGTGGTGAGATGTTAACTACCTCGCCTGGTATACAGGAAGTCGTGGGTTCGATCCCGACCCTGACACCTGCTGCTGTATATTTGGAGTTTGCGTGTCTCTCTCCGTGGTCGCGTGGATTTTCCTCCGAATCTCCCGGGTTTGCACTCCACATTTAGAGACTTCATTGAAAACGACACATTTCCACACGTATTCTTGGTTCTTTCGGTAAAGTCACGTAGATAGACAATAACAACAGATAATAACATCAAATAAAGGACACTTGTGTTGCGATCGAAACGTCGTGGGTTTTTTTATTTATTTACAATTTTGTTTACTTTTATTCATTTTATTTGTTATTTTTAATAAATTTTCTATCTCCGTGACTTTACCGAAAGAACCAAGAATATTAATTGCTGCAGTTACTAAAGTTTTAAGTCAAAACACTGACACACGCGTTGACAAAACCCACCTTGTGTTGTGGGCAGGTAGCTTCTGTAAACAAGAGCGGTACAGCAGCTCAAGCGGCTTGGGCTGTAAAAAACGAAAAAAAAACTGCGTTAATATCTACAATAAACCAAAGTGACAAAGTAGCGAGCCGCGTGAAGACAAATTAAACTTAAGGGAGGGAATTAAAGCAAACGCGACCAGGCGAGGGCAGGAGGCAAGGCCCGCGTGTCTAGGCCCCGCGTTGTAAAGTTCCAACTTGGACATCGATTCACAAGCTCGCTGCTGCTCTAGTGACATCCCTACGAGAGAGAGAGCGAGGCTCTAGTTTGGTAAACAACAACAACCACAACAACAACAACGATGAGAATTTCTCACCTCGGATTTCACTGCACGCGCGAAGCTGCAGCTTGTGACGTCACGCGGCAGCAGGTGACATGACGTCACTCCCGGGTACAAGCAACCCCTCCCACAACGAGTGGCGACTCTAACTGACGTCATTAATACATTATGTTAATGTGTGGAGATCGAAACGTCGTGGGTTTATGCTTTAATGAGTGACTTTACCGNAAAAACTAAGAGTATGAATCATTGCAGTCACGAAAGCTTCAAATCTACAATTTAATAAGTGACTTTACCAAAAAACTAAGAGTATGAATCATTGCAGTCACGAAAGCTTCAAATCTGGAACTCATCATGGATGTGGCTGAACGTCACCGTGTAGGAGCCCAGCGCGTGACACCTTCACGCGCTGGGCGAGTAGCGCATACTAAAATAATTATTTTATTATGTTTTATTTTATTACGTAGAATGGAAATAATAAAATAATCAAAAGAAACATGATTAAATTATTATTTTGTTATACATACTAAAATAAATATTTTATTATGTTTTATTTTTATTACGTCGAATGGAAAAAATAAAATAATCAAAATAAAACATAACAAAATAATTATTTATTATGTTTTATTGTTATTATTTTATTATTTCCATTCTACGTGACTTTACTGAAAGAACCAAGAAGATGACACACACAGCTTGCACGCTAGTAACTACACTAGGACCCTCGCGATGCTACGCAGTGAACAGTGAACTTGTAGCGTGAGCTCGCTACCAGGTACACTGATCTATTCTGTTAAGGTGCCGGATCGATTCCCGCTTTCTCCACGGGAATATTTTTTAAATAAATTTTAACTGTAACGCGCCAGCGTTATTGTTGGTGACATGTTCACATTGGTGAACCAGCTTGACCTCTCGTCGCCCTCGATTTTTGATGCGGATTTGCAGTTTAATAAACCCGCATCTTAGTTGATGTAAAAGTGCGGCGCGAGTTGCTCGCTGCGCTGAAGACTCCCGCCTCTGGGCGGCAGGCGGCGCTCGTGAGAACGCGAGAGGCGCCAGCTGAGAGCTGCACCCCGAGGAAGCCTCTTGGCGGCTTGTTGTTGTTGTCGCAGTGAAACACGCTCATCACCTTCAGCGCAACGGGGTCTCTGCTCGTGAAAGTAAAAACGGAGTTTCCTTTTTGAAAACTATTGTTTGCGTGGAGGATGCGGGGATCGAACCCGCGACCTAAAAAAATAATTATTTTATTATGTTTTATTTTTATACATAATAAAATATTTTATTATTTTATTATTTCCATTCTACGTAATAAAAACAAAACATAATAAAAATAATTATTTGATTACGTATAAAAATAATTATTTTATTATGCTGTATTTTATTATTTTATTATTTCCCTTCTACGCAACTTTATGTTTGATTGTTTATTATTTTATTATTTCTCTTGTACGCGACTTTATGTTGTATTTTTATTAGTTTATTATTTCCCTCCTATGCGACTTTGTTTAATTGTTATTATTTTATTATTTCCCTTCTACGTGCCTTTATGGTGAATTATTATTTTATTATTTCCTTCTATGCGACTTTGTTCTATTTGTATCATTTATTATTTCTCTTTACGCGACTTTATGTTTTATTATATTATTATTTCCCTTCCATGCGACTTTATGTTTAATTGTTACTATTTTATCATTTCCCTTGTACGCGACTTTATGTTGTATTTTTATTATTTTATTATTTCTCTTCACAGAGAGAGACACACACAGAGAGAGAGACACACACAGAGAGAGAGACACACACAGAGAGAGAGACACACAGACACACAGAGTGAGAGAGACTCGGCACTGTACGTAATCCAAGCGTTTGGTGGGGGAGCTGACAACTGAGTGGCTGAGTAAGACGGTTGCTGATTGGCTGAAGCGTGGGTGTGTGAGGCGTTGCTGATTGGCTGAGGCGTGGGTGTGTGAGTAAGACATTGCTGATTGGCTGAGTGGCTGAGTAAGACGGTCGCTGATTGGCTGAGGCGTGGGTGTGTGAGGCGTTGCTGATTGGCTGAGTGGCTGAGTAAGACGGTTGCTGATTGGCTGAGGCGTGGGTGTGTGAGAGGGGGCTGCTGATTGGCTGAGTGGGTGGGCGGGGCTCCATCTTTGTGTGAAGCCAGGTGACGCGTTCCGCCATTTTCTCAACATTTCGATTCAAGGTGACACATCTTATTGTAGCTCCCAGCGAATTCTAGCGACTTCTCGTGACTTACAGCGAATTATAGTGACTTCTAGTGACTTTTAGTGACTTCTAGAGACTTCTAGTGACTTCTAGTGACTCACAGCGAATTATAGTGACTTCTAGTGACTTCTAGTGACTCACAGCGAATTCTAGTGACTTCCAGCGAATTCTAGTGACTTCTAGTGACTTCCAGCGAATTCTAGTGACTTCTAGTGACTTACAGTGACTTCTAGTGACTTTTAGTGACTTCTAGAGACTTCCAGCGAATTCTAGTGACTTCTAGAGACTTCCAGAAGCTCCCATCATCACACGGAGAGACACGCAGAAAAGGCGGGTTTTTCAACTAGGTATGTATAAATGTTGTGTGTATAAATGTTGTGTGTATAAATGTTGTGTGTATAAATGTTGTGTGTATAAATGTTGTGTGTATAAATGTTGTGTGTATAAATGTTGTGTGTATAAATGTTGTGTGTATAATGTTGTGTGTGTACATGTTGTGTGTGTACATGTTGTATGTATAAATGTTGTGTGTGTAAATGTTGTGTGTGTAAATGTTGTGTGTGTAAATGTTGTGTGTGTAAATGTTGTGTGTATAAATGTTGTGTGTATAAATGTTGTGTGTATAAATGTTGAATGTTGTATGTATAAATGTTGTATGTATAAATGTTGTATGTATAAATGTTGTATGTATAAATGTTGTATGTATAAATGTTGTGTGTATAAATGTTGTGTGTATAAATGTTGTACGTATAAATGTTGTATATATAAATGTTGTGTGTGTGTACTCTTTAAGTTTTTTTTCACGTAGGGTAAAAAATAAAATTAAAACTTAATAAAAGTTTTAGTAGAAATACAGCGAATGTAGCTGTGACGGGCCCAGCTGATGACACGTCGTGATTTATTATTTTATTTCTATTATTACTTTAATAATGTTATTCTTTTAACCTTCGTGACTTTCCCGCATCGATTAGCAAATTAGATTTCGTTCGCTTGCAAAAATTAATCGTTAAAGAGTTAATAATTCTTTAACGATTCATTTTGGGAGCTTGGTGAGGGGGTTGTTTAGGCCTCAGCCTGGGCGCTCGCCTGGATCTCAGGCCGGGCTCGTTGGGCCGGAGTCGCTAGGCGAGGCCGTGGTCCCCCGACGTGAGGCGAGGCCTGGTGACTACCCATCATGTCTCGCCCTCTCACGTTCACATTGGTGCACTTGCAACGATTTGTTTATGTTACTCGTGGGCTATAAGCTTTCATTGTGACGTTGCCGTGCTTTAAACATTGCTATTTATCCTCTTGGTTCTTTAGGTAAAGTCACGTAGAATGGAAAAAATAAAAATAAAACATAGTAAAATACTTTATGTTTAATAAATTGTTGGTTCTTTCGGTAAAGTCACGTAGAATGGAAATAATAAAATAATAATAAAACGTAAAAAAATACTTTATTATGTTAAATAATTTATTGTTTTTTCGGTAAAGTCACGTAGAATGGAAATAATAAAATAATAAAATGTAAACTTCATAAAATAAATTATAAACCAATTAAATATTGTATTGCTTTATTTTTATACTTTATAAAATATAATATTTTATTATGTGTTATTTTATTATTTTATTATTTCCATTCTACGTGACTTTACTGAAAGAACCAAGAAGATGAATCCCTGCAGTCACCAAAGCTTTAAATCGAAATTATTATTTACGTTTTAATAGCGGTTAGCAGACGCGAATCGTTGTAGCGTACACAGACAAAGCCGCTCCTCGCACAGACTGTAGGGGCAAGTGCTGTTAGCGAGTAGCAGCAGCAGCTATGAAGGCAAAGACAAAGATGCCCCGTGTAGCCTGTAGTAGCAGGCTGTAGGGGCAAGTGCTGCTAGCAGGAGGGGTGGGTGGCCAGCACCACGCCCGGCCGCCTTTGTCTCTCCTCAAGTGGAAATGTTCATTCAGTCTGCTGCATGTCTCTGTCTATCTACACCATCCGCCTATATCGGTGTCTCACGGCCATTGTATGTACTGTCTGTGTAGAGAACACCAAGATGAGCTCGCAGGAGACCACAGAAGACATCATGGCAGACGTGCCCGGCCAGGTGGATGCCGATCAGGTGAGCATCACGTCTCTACCCCTCTCCTCCTCCCCCGTGTGTCTCACAAGCCAAGCAGGCCCCAGCCTGGTAGTGCTGATTGTGGGGACTAGTGAACCACTGCCTGGCTGTGTGGTGGTGAGCGACACGTCTTTACCCCCTCCCTCCTCCCGTGTGTCTCGTGTAGAGTGAGGAGAGAGACGCATCTCTCCCCGTGCTTGCGTGGATTTTTCTCCGGGTCCTTGAGGTTTCCCCTAATAACATATTTGGGAACAAAGCGTTTAGTGCAGTGGTTCTTAACCTGGGGCTGTGCAAGATGCCCCTCTTCTGAGGTTAAGAGCCACTGGTATAGAGTAGGACTGAACGATTAATCAATTTGAAATCGCAATTTGAAGCAATGCGATTAGGAAATCGATTTTTTTTTGCGATTTGTAAAATGCCGATTACTTATTGGAATTGTTTTCTTACTTATTATTATAACTTTATTGATTTCACTTCACAATTGTTCTATGTTTGATTGTTCTATTAATTTTTTTTTATAAATACATGTTGGAAGCAATTCATATATTTTTAAGTTCTCATCCTTCCATTAGAATATATGTATCAGTTCATATGTTGACGGTATCATGTGGCAATGCCACATCACACGTTGTAAATCTATTACACAGTGAATATTGAACTGAAGCTTGACTTGAACAAATTGTTTTATATCAAATCAAATCGCAATATCTGTCAGAAAAATCTCAATTAGGTATTTCCCCAAATCGCCCAGCGCTAGTTTAGAGAGTGACAGCCTCTTGTTGTTGTTGTTGTGCCCCCCCTCCCCTCGGCTTCGCCGTCAGCCCACGGACACGAGCGACGGCGCCCGCCGCTACCCGGGGCCCCACCTCCAGGGCCACCACCTCGGGCTCCCACGCCGCGGCGACTGCGACGCCGCTGCCTGGTGGTGCCGCGCTGCGTCGTCTTGCCGCAACCGCGGCGCCAGCAGCCGCAGGAGGAGCCCCGGCGCGACCCGGAGGAGCCGCGCCGGGTGGCGCCGGCGGCGGTGGCCACGGCAGCCGACCCGGACGGCGTCGCCGCTCAGGTGAGAGAGACGCACCGCGGGGGGGGGGGGGGATCTCGACCCGAAGGTTTCGTGGACGCGGCAAGAATTGACGTTCTCGGGTCTTTGGGTGAAGAAGTCGCGTCGGCGGCGGCGGGTTCGGAGAGAATCACAGAAGCGCGACGCTTCGACCGCGACGCGAGCGGCGGCCCTGGTGGGCGCCCGCGACACGGCGCCCCGTTCTAACCCTCCCGCCCCCCCCCCTCCCTCAGCGCCGTCGTCATCACCGGCGCCGGTGCCTCACCTTGACCAGGCCGGAGATGCTGGCGGTGGTGGAGCAGTTACGGCAGCAGCAGCAGCAACAGCAGCAGCAACAGCAGCAGCAGCGCGCCACGGAACCCGCCGACAACGCCGACCGGCTCCGGGCGCCGCCCTTAGACGGCGCCATCGCGGCCGTGGGTCCCGCCCGACAGCCGGCGGTGGTGGCGCCCGGCGGCGAGCGGAGGGGGAGGAGACGGAGCTGCGTCGGCGAGTTCGGCAAGCCGAGCAGTTTGCCATGCTGCGCGAGGCGGAGCGTCAGGAAACGGAGAGGTGAGACTCACCACACAGAGACCCACAGACTCACCACACAGAGACCCATAGACTCACCACACAGAGACCCATAGACTCACCACCCTCACCACACAGACACACAGAGACCCACAGACTCACCACACAGAGACCCACAGACTCACCACACAGAGACCCACGGACTCACCACACAGAGACCCATAGACTCACCACACAGACTCACCACACAGACTCACCACACAGAGACCCACAGACTCACCACACACAGACTCACCACACAGAGACCCATAGACTCAACACACAGAGACCCACAGACTCACCACACAGAGACCCACAGACTCACCACACAGAGACCCACAGACTCACCACACAGAGACCCACAGACTCACCACACAGAGACCACAGACTCACCACACAGAGACCCACAGACTCACCACACAGAGACCCACGGACTCACCACACAGAGACCCACAGACTCACCACACAGAGACCCACCCCTCGCGTGTCGTTCGCTAACAGCACTCGCCCCAACAGTCTGTTAAGGCTACACGGGGGATCTTTGTGGGTGTGTGTGTGTGCGGGTGTGTGTTTGTGTGCGCTTGTGTTTGCGTGTGTTTGTGTGTGTGTGCGGGTGTGCGCTTGTGTTTGCATGTGAGTCGGTGCGTGTGTCAGTGCCGTGTTTGCGTGTATGTGTGTTTGCGTGTGTGTGTGTGTTTACGTGTGTGTGTGTTTGCATGTGTGTGTTTGCGTGTGTGCGTGTGTGTTTGCGTGTGTGTGTGTTTGCGTGTGTGTGTGTGCGTTTGCGTGTGTGTTTGCGTGTGTGTGTTTGTGTGTTTGTGTGTGTGTGTTTGCGTGTGTGTGTTTGTGTGTGTGCGCTTGTGTTTGTGTGCGAGTCGGTGCGTGTGTCAGTGCCGTGTGTGTTTGCGTGTGTGTGTTTGCGTGTGTGTGTTTGCGTGTGTGTGTTTGTGTGTGTGTGTTTGCGTGTGTGTGTGTTTGCGTGTGTGCGCTTGTGTTTGCGTGCGAGTCGGTGCGTGTGTCAGTGCCGTGTGTGTGTGCGTGTGTGCGCTAGTGTTTGTGCGAGTCGGTGCGCGTGTGCCAGTGCCGTGCGTGTGGAGCGCTCCGTGCGTGACGACGCTGACGTGACCGCCCCCCCCTCTCCGGCAGGCTCCTGACGGCGCTGCTCCGACTGGCGCGTGAGCAACACACGGCGCTGGCGGCCGCCGGCCTGGCGAGCGCCGAGCAGACGGCCGTCCTGACGCGCACCGTGCGGCTGGTGCGGCGCCGGCGATGCATCGCCTGGGCCGGCGGCGGCGGCGCCAGCCGCTAGGACGGAGTCACTACACACTCTCGGTCTCTCGTCTTGTACTACTTTGTAATAAAAGACATTTGTGCAAACTTTAAGCTGCGTTATTGACGTCTTTATGAGAAGCGCACTTCACTCTGCGATCTGTCCGCGATGAATCATTGACATCATCGTCGGTGGTGGTGCTGACAATCTGCTCTGCACGTCGCGCTCTGTCGAGGGTTCAGTCGCTTTGCCGGAATGCCTCGATGCGCACGGCAGCTGCACCGTAGTGGCTCGGCGATGTGTGCACTCGCAACCGGCGTTCAGTTACCTCGCTGGAGGGTCAAGGCTCTGAATGCAATCGCTTCAAGCCAGGCGTGTCCGCAGACACTTGTCCCAGACAGAGCCCTGCACCGCACACTTCGACATGACCGAGATGACTGGCTGATGCACCACCTGTGCCCCCTACTGTGCCAACTTGCTGTGCTTTAGCCACCCGGCGCTCCGCTCGTTGTACGCACACACACACAACCGCCATTCGCCACTAAGTGGCGGTGACGTCACCACGACGCTTGTGCCAGGCCACGTGCACCTTGAGGCCACCACGTGAAGTGTCGAACGCCCGCTGGCAGGAGGAGGTCACGGGGCAGACCCAGCAGGTGCCACGGGTCGACTGACCGAGATGGAGTGACACACACACACAAGTACACACACACAGACATCGACTTACACACACAAGTACACACACACAGACATCGACTTACACACACACACACAAGTACACAGACATCGACTTACACACACACACAAGTAAACACACAGACATCGACTTACACACACACAAGTACACACACACAGACATCGACTTACACACACACAAGTACACACACACACAGACATCGACTTACACACACACAAGTACACACACACACAGACATCGACTTACACACACACACACAAGTACACACACAGACATCGACTTACACACAAGTACACACACACAGACATCGACTTACACACACACACAAGTACACACAGACATCGACTTACACACACATCGACTTACACACACACACAAGTACACACACACACAAGTACACACACACAGACATCGACTTACACACACAGACATCGACTTACACACACACAAGTACACACACACACAGACATCGACTTACACACACACAAGTACACACACACAGACATCGACTTACACACAAGTACACACACACAGACATCGACTTACACACACACACACACAAGTACACACAGACATCGACTTACACACACAGACATCGACTTACACACACACACAAGTACACACACACACACAAGTACACACAGACATCGACTTACACACACAGACATCGACTTACACACACACACAAGTACACACACACACAAGTACACACACACAGACATCGACTTACACACACACACAAGTACACACACACAGACATCGACTTACACACACACACATGGAGTGACACACACACATGGACACACACACGCGATAGTCTATTTCCATGTGATCCCAACGGAAATCGATTCCATTAGCTTAATAAACTATAAATCGATTCCCATGTTATCCCAATAGAAATCGACTCTATACATCCACTACGCTACAGGAATCGATTCCTAATGTTATCCCATTAAGAATCGACGCAAGTAAAGTTAATCGAACCGGGAATCGAATTTCTCTGCACCACGTGACTTGAGAAACTGAAACACGTGGGTCCCAGGTGGGTGTCATGGCGGTGCAAGAACTCTTCTCGAGACTTGGCCTACTCTTCCTCTCCGTCCTCGTCACGTGTACACACGGTGAGCCCAGCCAGAGGTGGTTGATACATCGGGTACCAGGTTGTGGTGGACGTGGGGAGCGGTGGTGAAGTGGTTAGCGCACTGTGTGTGTGTGGGGAGCGGTGGTGCAGTGGTTAGCACACTGTGTGTGGGGGGGAGCGGTGGTGCAGTGGTTAGCGCACTGTGTGTGTGTGGGGAGCGGTGGTGCAGTGGTTAGCACACTGTGTGTGTGTGTGGGGAGTGGTGGTGCAGTAGTAAGCGCACTGTGTGTATGTGTGTGGGGAGCGGTGGTGCAATGGTTAGCGCACTGTGTGTGTGTGGGGAGTGGTGGTGCAGTGGTTAGCGCACTGTGGGGAGCGGTGGTGCAGTGGTAAGCGCACTGTGTGTATGTGTGTGGGAGCGGTGGTGCAGTGGTTAGCGCACTGTGTGTGGGGAGTGGTGGTGCAGTGGTTAGCGCACACTGCCCATCTCCCCAGCTGCGACTCCCCTCTGAATGTCCGCGTGGAGTCTCGCGACCTGCTGACGCAACTCCGCTGGGACCACGACGCTCAAGTGGACGTCGCCACCAGCAGCAGCTCAAAGCTCCTGGACGTTGCCTACAGGGTGGACAGCAAACTGTGAGATGCTCGCTCACTCGCTCACCCACCCACCCACTCACTCACCCACCCACCCACTCACTCACCCACCCACTCACTCGCTCACTCACCTACCAATCCACTCACTCAACCATCCACTCACTCATTCGCTCACCAACTCACTCACTCACCCACTCACTCACCCACTCACTCAACCATCCACTCACTCACCCACTCACCCACTCACTCAACCATCCACTCACTCGCTCACCCACCCACTCACCCACCCACTCACTCGCTCACCCACCCACTCACTCAACCATACACTTGTAGGGGTGTTAAAGAGAGGGCCCGTTATGCATGGCAGCCTATGGAAAACAAACACAGTGGGCGGGACTACGTAAGTGCACGAGGAGGTGCCCTCTACGACGTCCGAGCCAGACACCCTGGGGGGGCTGGTTCGAACGTTATGATCCCCCGGGGCCCCACCCCTCAGGGAGGGGTTGGGTATAAAAGGGGATGTTTCAAAGGGCTCGAGAGTTATGTTTTAAGCTAAAGGAAGAAGACTGAAGACGTCTTAGATAGAGCCCTGGACTCCCCTAGTTCGATGTCCTTTTCAGGGCCGGACAGGACTGAGCCAGTGGCGTGGTCCCGAAAGCCAGAGCCGGTGCTCTTGTAAGAGCTGGTCTGGAACTCCGGGTACCGGGCCCGACTTACCAGTGTCGGGCCAGATAGCCTCCCCTAGCCCATTAGTGGAGGACTCGGGGCTAGGACAGAGTTAGCAAGGGGTGTATCCCGAGTTATACGGGTGAGGGGGCCGATACCCCCTCGAGTGTTATATGCCCACTGTCGTATTGTGAAATAAATATACGTGTGCCTCAACCTCGGTGTCAAGCGTCCTCACCGGTACTTCACACTCACTCGCTCACCCACCCACTCACTCACCCATCCACTCACTCACCCATCCACTCACTCGCTCACCCACCCACTCGCTCACCCACTCGCTCACACATCCACTCACTCAACCATCCACTCACTCGCTCACCCACTCACTCGCTCACCCACGCACTCACGCACCCATCCACTCACTCATCCATCCATCCACTCACCCACTCACCCACTCGCTCACCCACCCACTTACTCATCCATCCACTCACCCACCATCCACTCACCCACCCATCCACTCACCCACCCACTTACTCACCCACCCACTTTCTCACTCACCCACCCACTCATGCACCCACCCACTCACTTCCCACTCACACACTCAACCACCCACTCACCCACCCACTCACTCACTGACTAATGCACTCACCCACCCACTCACTCACCCACTCACTCACTGACTAACTCACTCACCCACCCACTCACTCACTGACTCACCCACTCACTCACTGACTAACGCACTCACTACCCACTCACTCACTCACCACTCACTCACTCACTCACCCACTCACTCACTGACTAACTCACTCACCACCCACTCACTCACTCACCCACTCACTCACTAACGCACTCCACCCACCACTCACCCACTCACTCACTGACTAACACACTCAACCACCCACTCACCCACTCACTCACTGAATAACTCACTCACCCACCCACTCACTCACTGACTCACCTACTCACTCACTGACTAACGCACTCAACTACCCACTCACTCACCCACTCACTCACTGACTACTGCACTTACCCACCCACTTACTCACCCACCCACTCTGTCACTCACCCACTCACCCACTCACCCACCCACCCACTCACTCACTGACTCACCCACTCACTCACCCACCCACTCACTCACTGACTCACCCACTCACTCACCCACTTACCCACTCACTCGACCACTCACCCGCTTGCTCACTCACCCACCCACTCACTCACTCACCCACTCACTCACCCACTCACTCACTGACCCACCCACTCACCCACCCACCCACTCACCCACTCACCCACTCACTCACTCACCCACTCCTCACCACCTCCTCCTCCCCGTGTCTCTGTCTGTGCAGCTATGGACGAGCCCGCTGGCGGACCGTCTGCGCTGCCACCGCAGAGACACGGTGCGATGTCTCCTCAGCGCTGCGACATCCCGGCGACCGCTATCACTTCGCGTCAGATCCACCGTCTCATCGCCACCAACATCACCACCATCATCATCACCACCACCACCATCGCCACCACCATCACTACCATCATCATCACCCTGGGTCGTGGTTGAGGTGTTACCCTTGAAGACAAGTGAGTGGCATTGTCTATGTTTCTCTCTCTGTGTGTGTCTCTGTCTCTGTGTGTCTCTGTGTGTGTGTGTGTGTGTCTCTGTGTGTGTCTTCGCCGGTTGGAAACATTTAGGCTGGCCTGCTTACGATCCATCCTGGGTTTAACCAGGCTGGATTGTGTGAGGAGCTCACAAATCCTTGAATGATCTGGGCAAAGTCCCATTGGTAAACTCCTCCGGCAGGCAAGGCTGCGTTGGCTGGGTCATGTAGCCTGCATGCCCAGCCACCGCATGCCTAAACAGCTTTAGTTCGGCCGGATCGAGGGGGCTAAACGGGTGCGGCACGGGCTAGAGAAGAGATGGGGTGATGTGGTACAAAAGGACGTGGAGCTGAGTGGACTTGCCGATGACTGGTACCAGCGGTGTCAAGATCGGCCTCTGTGGAGGAGGCTCGTGAAGGACGCTACTGGGCAGTTGGAGGCAGTCGCCCTCCAACAACAACGGAGGGTGGAGGAGCGACGCTCACAACAACGAGCGGAGCGCCGGGTGGCTAAAGCACAGCAAGTTGGTACAGTAGGGGCACAGGTGGTGCATCAGCCAGTCATCTCGGTCATCTCGGTCAGTCGACCCGTGGCACCTGCTGGGTCTGCCCCGTGACCTCCTGCCAGCGGGCGTTCGACACTTCACGTGGCCTCATGGTGCACTTGGCCTGGCACAAGCGTCGTGGTGACGTCACCGCCACTTAGTGGCGAATGGCGGTTGTTGTTGTTGTCTCTGTGTGTGAGTGTCTCTGTGTGTCTGTGTGTCTCTGTATGTGTGTCTCTGTGTGTGTCTCCGTGTGTGTGTCTGTGTGTGTCTCTGTGTGTGTGTGTGTCTGTGTGTCTCTGTGTGTATGTCAAATGTGTGTGTGTCTGTGTGAGTGTCTGTGTGTGTGTGTCTGTGTGTGTGTGTCTCCGTGTGTGTGGCTGTGTGTGTGTCTGTGTGTGTCTGTGTGTATGTCTGTGTGTGTCTGTGTGTGTCTCTGTATGTGTGTCTGTGTGTGTCTGTGTGTCTCTGTGTGTATGTCTGTGTGTGTCTGTGTGTGTGTCTGTGTGAGTGTGTCTGTGTGTGGGTGTCTCTGTGTGCTGCTCTGGCACCAACAGTCTGTTCAGGCTAGGGGGTGAGTGAGATGACGGCATCTCTTCACCAGGTGAGTGAGATGACGTCATCTCTTCACCAGGTGAGTGAGATGACGTCATCTCTTCACCAGGTGAGTGAGATGACGTCATCTCACCAGGTGAGTGAGATGACGTCATCTCCCTCACCCCTCCCCACCCGTGACTCTCCCCCCCCCCCCCCCGTGTCTCAGCCGTGCTGAGTGCTCCGACTGTCACCTTGATGCTGCACAAGAACGTGACGCTGGAGGAGGAGGGGGTGGTGAGAGGGGAGGGTGGTGAGGAGGGGAGGAGTGTGGTGGTGAGGAGGGTGAGGACTACGAAGATGACGACGACGATGGCTACGATGATGATGATGAGGGTGATGATGATGATGAGGATGATGATGAGGATGATGATGAGGATGATAGTGGCGACGGTGATGGGGCCGACGGTGATGGCGGTGACGGTGATAACTACGATGATGATGAGGGTGATGGTGGTGACGGTGATGGTGGCGATGCTGATGATGATGATGAACGTGATAGCGGTGACTCTGATGGCGGTGACGGTGATGATGACGATGAGGGTGATGGCGGTGACAGTGATGGCGGTGACGCTGATGACGATGATGATGGTGATGGCGGTGACAGTGATGGCGGTGATGGGGCCGACGGTGATGGGGCCGACGGTGATGGCGGTGACGGTGATGGCGGTGATGGCAGTGACGGTGATGGCGGTGATGGTGATGATGATGATGGCGGTGATGGTGGTGACGCTGATGATGATGATGGCGGTGATGGCGGTGACGGTGATGACGACGACAATGAGTTTTATGACGACGATGACGACGACAGCGAGGGAGAGCGGAAGGCGTGGGAGCTGTCCGTGCGGGTCTCCATGAGCAGCGTGTGGAGGAGGAGGATGGCGCAGAGTGACGTGCGCTACCATCTGCAAGCCGAGGTCTCCACAAGGAGGGGTGTCACTAGCACGGTGAGAGTGGGTGGGTGGGTGAGTGGGTGGGTGAGTGGGTGAGTGAGTGGGTTGAGTGGGTNGGTGGGTGAGTGGGTGGGTGGGTGGGTGGTGAGTGAGTGGGTGAGTGAGTGGGTGGGTGGTGTGAGTTGAGTGAGTGAGTGGGTGGGTGAGTGGGTGGGTGGTGGGTGAGTGGTGGGTGGGTGGGTGGGTGAGTGGGTGAGTGAGTGAGTGGGTGGGTGAGTGGGTGGTGGGTGAGTGGGTGAGTGGTGGTTGGGTGGGTGGTGGTTAGGTGGGTGGGTGAGTGGGTAGGTGGGTGGGTGAGTGAGTGAGTGAGTGGATGGGTGGGTGAGTGGGTGGGTGAGTGGGTGAGTGAGTGAGTGGGTGAGTGAATGGGTGAGTGGGTGAGTGAGTGGTGAGTGGGTGGGTGAGTGAGTGAGTGGGTGGGTGGGTGAGTGTGGGTGAGTGGTGAGTGAGTGAGTGGTGAGTGGTGAGAGTGATGGGTGAGTGAGTGAGTGAGTGGGTGGGTGGGTGGGTAAGTGGGTGAGTGGGTGGGTGTGTGAGTGGGTGAGTGAGTGGGTGGGTGGGTGAGTGGGTGAGTGAGTGGGTAAGTGGGTGGTGANTGGGTGAGTGGGTGGGTGAGTGGTGGGTGGGTGGTGGTGAGTGAGTGAGTGGTGGTGGGTGAGTGAGTGAGTGGGTGGGTGGGTGAGTGAGTGGGTGGGTGGGTGAGTTGGTGGGTGGGTGGGTGAGTGAGTGAGTGGGTGGGTGAGTGAGTGAGTGAGTGGGTGGGCGGGTGGGCGGTTGAGTGGGTGGTTGAGTGGGTGGTTGAGTGGGTGGGTGGTGATGCTACTACTACTGATGATGATGCTATTGCTGCTGCTGCTACTACTACTGTTGATGATGATACTCAGGTTAACACGTAGCAGGCTTCGCGACCAATATCATCCAAAAGAGGTTTTTGGGTTAGATCACGTAAATATATAAATGATGTGTCGTTAAAACCCGCGACCACCCGACACAGCCAACTCGTGAGGGTTGTCACGTAACAGAACGTGGCCAATGTACATGTGTGTGTGTTTGGATGGATGGGTTTTGCGAGTTGAGATGATTTAGAAACGCGCTCAGTGCATGTTTGCCGTGTGGCCAGACCACCGATGTGTCATCCACGTAACCCAGCACACTGAGACCCTCTGCTTGCTCCTGCCAGGAGCGCTTTCTGGGATGTCGCTACCGCCACGCGCTGCCTCAGCCTGCAGGCGCCGCTGACTACTGCGTCCGCGTGAGAGTCGTAGTCAACTACCCGCGGTGGAAGACAGGGGAGTGGTCTCCCCTGTCGTGTGTCTCCGTCCCTCCACCACACAGCGCCGTGGGTGAGTGGGTGGGTGGGTGGGTGAGTGGGTGGGTGGGTGAGTGGGTGGGTGAGTGAGTGAGTGGGTGGGTGAGTGGGTGGGTGAGTGGGTGGGTGGGTGAGTGAGTGGGTGGGTGAGTGTGTCAGTGAGTGGGTGGGTGGGTGGGTGAGTGTGTGAGTGAGTGGGTGTGTGAATGAGTGGGTGAGTGGGTGAGTGTGGGTGGGTGAGTGTGTGAGAGTGGTGTGTGAGTGAGTGGGTGAGTGTGTGAGTGGGTGGTGGGTGAGTGAGTGGGTGAGTGGGTGGGTGAGTGAGTGGGTGAGTGTGTGAGTGGGTGAGTGGGTGGGTGAGTGAGTGGTGAGTGGGTGGGTGAGTGGGTGGGTGAGTGGGTGAGCTGGTGAGTGTGTAAGTGGGTTGGTGAGTGGGTGAGTGGGTGGGTGAGTGAGTGGGTGAGTGGGTGAGTGGGTGAGTGTGTGAGTGGGTGGGTGAGTGGGTGAGTGAGTGAGTGGGTGAGTGAGTGGGTGGATGAGTGAGTGAGTGAGTGGGTGGGTGGGTGAGTGAGTTAGTGAGTGGGTGGGTGGGTGAGTGAGTGAGTGAGTGGGTAGGTGGGTGAGTGAGTGGGTGGATGAGTACCGCACCCATTTAGCCCCCTCTATCCGGCCGAACAAAAGCTGTTTAGGCACGCGGTGGCTGGGTATACGGTCTACATGACCCAGCCAACGCAGCCTTGCCTGCCGGAGGAGCTCACCGATGGGACTTTGTCCAGATCTTTCAAGGATTTATGAGCTCCTCACACAATCCAGCCTGGTTAAACCCAGGATGGATCGTAGGCAGGCCAGCCTTAATGTTTTTAAGCGGCGAATATGTTCCATTAGGGGGGTCCACTTTTCGTATGCGTAGAGAAGGGAGGGAATGATTTTGGCCGAGAAGATCTGAAGCTTCGTGCAGAGCGACAGACCAGGTAGCTTCCACACACCGTTACACAACCAATGAAAAGATATTGCCGCTCGACTGATTCGGAGTGAGATCTCTGCTGTTAAACCGGAGCCGGCCATGATCACACTGTCCAGGTATGGGAAACTCTCCACTCTCTCCACAACTGCCCTATCACCAAATGGTGATGTGGGGGTGGAGTGTCCAATGGTACAAAATACCAAGGCAGGTGCTTAGTTTTGGTGGGTCTGATGGTAAGGCCCCACCTCTTAGTGGCACGCTCCAGGTTCATCAGCAGCGCCTCCAAATCCTCCTCTGAGTGAGCAGCAATTACTAGATCATCGGCATACATAACATGGTTGAGCAATAGGGAGCCATCCCTTGACCGCACCTGGGCATCAATCAGCCTCCCATTGTATCTGTACCAGATGGAAATTCCTCTGGTACAGCCATCGAAGGCTTCACGAACTACGTGGTCAAAATAGATGTTCAATAATGTGGGAGCTAGAGGACATCCCTGTTGCACCCCAAGGTAAAAAGGGAATGGCTCTGACTCCCAGCCACGTAGTTTTACCCGGGCCGCTCACCATCACGAAGGTCCTTAATAATCGTGAGCAGAGGGTCAGGGACTGCAAAAGCACGAACAATGACCCAGAGCCCAGGCCTACTGATGGTATCATAGGCCTTGACCAGGTCAATAAAGCAGAGATGTAGGTCTTGTTGGATTCCCTCCACCTCTGCTGTAGCAGACGGACAGAAAATATGGCATCTGTGCAGGACCGCCCTTTCCTGAAACCACATTTGGGCTACGCAAGCCTCTCCTCAGTGTGCCTGGCAAGGCGATGTTGAATAGACACACAGACACACATAGACAGACACACACAGACAGACACAGGCAGATAAAGATCCCCCGTATAGCCTTAACAGACTGTAGGGGCAAGTGCTGTTAGCGAGCACCTATGAAGGCCGGAACGGTACACACAGACAGACACACAGACACAGACAGACACACACAGACAGACACACAGACACAGACAGACACACACAGCCACACACAGACAACAACAACCGCCATTTGCCACTAAGTGGTGGTGACATCACCACGACGCTTGTGCCAGGCCACACACACAGACAAACAGACAGCCACAGACACACACAGACACACACGGACAGACACTGCCACACACAGACAAACACAGACACACAGAGACGCACACAAGACAGACAGAAAAGTGATGAAGACCAAAACCTCATCACTAACCTTATACAACAACACTGCTCAGCATCCCACTCTGTCTGTGTCTCTCTGTTTCTCTCTCTGTCTGTATCTGTCTCACTGTGTCTCTCTGTCTGTGTCTCCCTGTCTCTCTGTATCTGTCTCACTGTGTCTCTCTGTCTGTGTCTCCCTGTCTCTCTCTGTCTCTCTGTCTGTCTGTCTCACTGTCTCTCTGTGTGTCTCCTGTCTCTCTGTCTGTATCTGTCTCACTGTGTCTCTCTGTCTGTGTCTCTCTGTTTCTCTCTGTCTGTGTCTCCCTGTCTCTCTCTGTCTCTCTGTCTGTATCTGTCTCACTGTGTCTCTCTGTCTGTGTCTCCCTGTCTCTCTCTGTCTCACTGTGTCTCTCTGTCTGTGTCTCTCTGTTTCTCTCTCTGTTTCTCTGTCTGTGTCTGTCTCTCTCTGTCTCTCTGTCTGTGTCTCCCTGTCTCTCTCTGTCTCTCTGTTTGTATCTGTCTCACTGTGTCTCTCTGTTTCCCCGCGTCTCACCGTATCTCCCCGCGTGTGTCCCCAATCCCGTAGCCACCACCACCACCACCGCCACCACCGCCACCACCACCTCCCGCTCCTCCGACCCTCGTCCGCGGTGTCTACGGGAGACGAGGCGACGCTCCCCGCCGGTGGCGGTAGCGCCCCCATCAGCTTCATGGCGGCCATAGCGGTGCTGGCGATCCTCCCCTTCGTGGTGTGCACCGCGTGGGGCACACGGAGTGCCGGCAAACGTGGCGGTGAGTGTTGTGGTGGCTATGAGATGTTGACGGTGAGCGTTGTGGTGGCGTTGTGGTGACGTTGTGGTGGCTATGAGATGTTGACGGTGAGCGTTGTGGTGGCGTTGTGGTGACGTTGTGGTGGCTATGAGATGTTGACGGTGAGCGTTGTGGTGGCATTGTGGTGGCTATGAGATGTTGCGGTCAGCGTTGTGGTGGCTATGAGATGTTGACGGTGAGTGTTGTGGTGGCGTTGTGGTGGCTACGGAGATGATGCCGGTGAGCGTTGTGGTGGCGTTGTGGTGGCTATGAGATGTTGACTGCCTCGCCTGGTACACGGGAGGTCGTGGGTTCGATCACGACCCTGACGACGCCTGCTGCTGCTGCTGTGTATTTGGAGTTTGCTCTCCGCACTCTGCGCGATGTTCTCGTTCCCCAGCGGACGAGCAAGGAGGGAGCTCCCCGAGCCTGGTGCCCGAGAGAGATGCCGTCTCTGCCGAGTGCAGGTAGCCACCAACACTAACACCACCACCGCCAACACTAACACCACCACCACCAACACTAACACCACCACCACCAACACTAACACCACCACCACCAACACTAACACCACCACCACCAACACTAACACCACCACCACCAACACTAACACCACCACCACCAACACTAACACCACCACCACCAACACTAACACCACCACCACCAACACTAACACCACCACCACCAACACTAACACCACCACCAACACTAACACCACCACCACCACCAACACCACCACTGCCGTCACCCCCCCCACCACCACCAACACCACCACCACCAACACTAACACCACCACCACCAACACCACCAACACTAACACCATCACCAACACCACCACCAACACTAAACCACCACCACCACCACCGTCACCACCGTCACCGCCACCGCCACCACCACCATCATCATCACCACCATCACCACCGCCACCACCATCATCATCACCACCACCGTCACCACCATCACCGCCACCATCACCGCCACCACCGCCACCACCGCCGCCACCACCGCCACCACCGCCACCACCATCATCACCACCACCACCACCATCCCAGACACTGGGAGATGTTGACCACCTCGCCTGGCACGCAGGAGGTCGTGGGTTCAATCCCAGACACTGAGAGATGTTGACCACCTCACCTGGCACGCAGGAGGTCGTGGGTTCAATCCCAGACACTGAGAGATGTTGACCACCTTGCCTGGCACGCAGGAGGTCGTGGGTTCAATCCCAGACACTGAGAGATGTTGACCAGCTCGCCTGGTACGCAGGAGGTCGTGGGTTCAATCCCAGACACTGAGAGATGTTGACACCTCGCCTGGTACGCAGGAGGTCGTGGGTTCAATCCCAGACACTGGGAGATGTTGACCACCTCGCCTGGCACGCAGGAGGTCGTGGGTTCAATCCCAGACACTGAGAGATGTTGACCACCTCGCCTGGCACGCAGGAGGTCGTGGGTTCAATCCCAGACACTGAGAGATGTTGACCACCTCGCCTGGCACGCAGGAGGTCGTGGGTTCAATCCCAGACACTGAGAGATGTTGACCAGCTCGCCTGGTACGCAGGAGGTCGTGGGTTCAATCCCAGACACTGAGAGATGTTGACTACCTCGCCTGGTACGCAGGAGGTCGTGGGTTCAATCCCAGACACTGGAGATGTTGACCACTTCGCCTGGCACGCAGGAGGTCGTGGGTTCAATCCCAGACACTGAGAGATGTTGACCACCTCGCCTGGCACGCAGGAGGTCGTGGGTTCAATCCCAGACACTGAGAGATGTTGACCACCTCGCCTGGCATGCAGGAGGTCGTGGGTTCAATCCCAGACACTGAGAGATGTTGACCACCTCGCCTGGCACGCAGGAGGTCGTGGGTTCAATGCCAGACACTGAGAGATGTTGACTACCTCGCCTGGCACGCAGGAGGTCGTGGGTTTAATGCCAGACACTGAGAGATGTTGACCTCCTCGCCTGGCACGCAGGAGGTCGTGGGTTCAATCCCAGACACTGAGAGATGTTGACTACCTCGCCTGGCACGCAGGAGGTCGTGGGTTCAATCCCAGACACTGAGAGATGTTGACCACCTCGCCTGGCACGCAGGAGGTCGTGGGTTCAATCCCAGACACAGAGATGTTGACTACCTCGCCTGGCACGCAGGAGGTCGTGGGTTCAATCCCAGACACTGAGAGATGTTGACTACCTCTGGCACGCAGGAGGTCGTGGTTCAATCCCAGACACTGAGAGATGTTGACCACCTCGCCTGGCACGCAGGAGGTCGTGGGTTCAATCCCAGACACTGAGAGATGTTGACCACCTCGCCTGGCACGCAGGAGGTCGTGGGTTCAATCCCAGACACTGAGAGATGTTGACCACCTCGCCTGGCACGCAGGAGGTCGTGGGTTCGATCCCCACCCTTGACGACGCCTGCCGATGTTTATTCGGTGGTCGCGTGACGTCTTCCGAATTAGAAATGTTTAGTCTACGAAACGGGCGCGAATAAGTTCCACTGTCCGTGCACTCTCACGCGTGCCCGGTACGTGCGCATCACCCTCGCCTACTTTGTCCGCTCCCTCCAGCGACGAGGAGGCCGCCACGGCGCGGATGACGGAGCGGCACGCGGAGACGGAGGTGTAAGAGGAGAAGAGGTGGAGGATGAGGTGTCAAGAGTCGGAGTCGGAAGTTTGTGTGTTTGTGGCAAGGCGGCCACTGTAGTAGTACCGTCCTTATTGCTGTTGTTATATTGATGGTGAAAAGTTATTTACCACCCACCCCCCTCACCCCGACTTTATATTGAAGCTTTTAGTTGTGTGATGTCCGGTACTCACACAGAGACCCAAAGACTCGCCACAAAGATACCCACAGACTCACACACAGAGACCCAAAGACTCGCACAGAGACCCACAGACTCACCACACAGACACCCATAGACTCACCACAAATAGACCCCAGACTCATCACACAGAGAGCCACACAGAGACCCACATACTCACCACACAGACACCATAGACTCACCACACAGAGACCCACAGACTCACACACAGAGACCACAGACTCACACAGAGACCCACACAGAGATCCACAGACTCACCACACAGAGACCCACAGACTCACCACACAGAGACCCACAGACTCACACACAGAGACCCAGACTCACACACAGAGACCCAGACTCACAGAGACCCATAGACTCACCACACAGACCCATAGACCACACACAGAGACCCCAGACTCANCACACAGAGACCCATAGACTCACCACAGAGACCCATAGACTCACCACACAGAGACCCATAGACTCACCACACAGAGACCCATAGACTCACACACAGAGACCCATAGACTCACCACACAGACCATAGACTCACCACACAGAGACCCACAGACTACACACAGAGACCCACAGACTCACCACTCAGAGACCCAGACTCACCACACAGAGACCCACAGACTCACACAGAGACATAGACTCACCACACAGAGACCTCACACAGAGAACCCACAGACTCACCACACAGACCCACAGACTCACACAGACCCACAGACTCACCACACAGAGACCCACAGACTCATCACACAGAGACCCACAGACTCACACACAGAGACCCACAGACTCACCAGACCCACAGACTCACCACACAGAGACCCACAGACTCACACAGAGACCCACAGACTCATCACCAGACCCACAGACTCACCACACAGACCCACAGACTCACCACACAGAGACCCACAGACTCACCAGACCCACAGACTCACCACACAGAGACCCACAGACTCACCACACAGAGACCCACAGACTCACCACACAGACACCCACAGACCCACGACTCACAGACCCACAGACTCACCACACAGAGACCCACAGACTCACCACACTGACCCATACAGGTGTAATAAGTGTCCCACACGCTAAGAACTCAAGTCGTTTATAATAACTACACAGTGTCGCTTGTCTCTCACTGCGGAGTGATGATGATCGCCGCACCGGGACTACAGGCTGACCTTGGGGAGGCCCACGACNGGTTCAGATAATAGTCAACTGTTTGGCCGTAAAATAAAAAATAAACAAAAAAATAATAGAAATAATATAAATNAAATAATAAATCACGACTCGGGGCACACAAGCTGCCTTCTCAGGTGTAAAAAGGCAGCAAAGTAACGCACGTCTGATAATAATGTTATTTAAATAATAATTTCATATATTTCTTATTATTTTTCTCACAGATTCTATGGGTGTAATACGTGTAAAGATAAAATAAGAAATAAAATAATTTAGTATTTAATAAATTAAATAAATTTTTAATTTATCTTCAGACGGACTTACGAAGATAAAATAANGAAATAAATTTTTTTNAATTATTATTTTACCTTGGCGTGACTTACGAAAGATTAAGTAATAAATAAATATTTTATTAATTAAAAATTTATTTTATCTTTAGACGTGACTTAAGAAAGATAAAATAATAAAATTAATAAATCTTATTTTATAAATTAAAAACATTATTTTATCTTAGACGTGACTTAACCGAAAGAACCAAAAATATTCCTGCAGTCACGAAAGCTCCTTAAGATTAGTCTATGGGTCTCTGTGACCCCCCCCCCGTGCGGATCGTGAATCGAGGTCAGAATCGACGACGGCGTCCAATCGAAGTCGATTCTAACGTTATCGCATGGAGGAATCGATTGCTTCGATCCACGGATCGATCCGACGCCATCACCGAGAACCAAATCGCAATGGAGGGAGACGCCATCAGCTCCCAGCGAGTCGCGAAGTTGCCACCTCCTCCACTCCTCCACCACCTCCTCCACCACCTCCTCAATTGCCTCGCGACATCAACGACCCTCCCACAGCAGCAGCGGCATCAGCAACAACGACGTCAATTCCCGCCACTGAGGCCTACACCGCCATGCAGCCTGCGGCCTCTGCCCAAGCCGCGTCGCATTCTGCGGGGAGATTCAGGCGAGGGTCGGTGGCGGCGAGGAGGAGGAGGAAGATGATGAAGCGATGGAGCTGCTGACCGTCATGACCGTCGATCTAATCACCGGCTACGTAGCTCACCTGACGCAACAGCCGGAGCAGCGGCGGCAGCTCCACAAGCAGCAGCAGCAGCAGCAGGAGCAGCAGCGGCAGCTTCAGGAGGTGCAGGAGCAGCTCCCGGAGTTGCAGCGACATCTCGAGCTGGCGCAGCAGCAGCAGCGGCAGCGGGCGGAGACGCTCTGGCAGCAGCAGCTCCAGCACATGCAGCAGGTGCAGCAGCAGCTCCAGCAGGTGCAGCGGCAACAGGAGCTGGCGCAGCAGGTGCAGGAGCAGCTCCAGAAGGTGCAGCGGCAACAGGAGCTTGTGCAACAGCTGCAGCAGCAACAGAAGGTGCAGCAGCAGGAGCTTGTGCAGCAGCAGCAGGAGCCTGCAGCAGCAGGAGCAGCTGCAGCAGCTTCTCAGCTGCTACAGGAAGTGCAGGAGCAGCAGGAGCAGCAGCTGACGCATCGGTTCGAGCAGCTGCAGCTAATGCAACAGGAGCATCTGGAGCAGTCGCAGCAGTTCGAGGACCTTCAGGAGCTGGCGGCAAGTGCGGCAACTCCAGCGGCAGGTGCGGGAGGCCGGGGCGCAGATGCAGACCTCCAGCGGCTGCTGCGGCTGCGTGCGGAGCGGCTGCAGGAGGCGTTCGACACCCGAGGGACGTTGCTGGCGAGTTCGAAGCCTCCATCCCGGACTTTGTGAGCGCGCGGAGCGGCTGGCGAAGCGAGTGGAGCCGCGCCGGCTGGTCATGACCATGGCCTGGAAGGTTTCAACGGAGCGCCCCTGAGCTGGGACGGCGTCCTGTCCGCGGTGGTGTACTGCGCGCTGCTCGTCAAGAGTCTCGGGGCCTGCGGGCGGCTGGGAGACTCGGAGAAGACGCGGCCCTGACGGACCTGGTGGCCGCTGTGCTGCTGGTCGAACGCAGAAGCTGGCTCATGGAGCACGGAGGCTGGGTGAGGGTTACCCACCACCAACACCGCCACCACCACCACACCAACACCACCACCAACACCACTACCGTCGCCAACACCAACACCACCACNAACACCACTACCACCACCAACACCACTACCACCACCAACACCACTANCGTCGCCACACCAACACCACTACCACCACAACACCACCACCACACCACCACCAACACCACCACCAACACCACNACCAACACCACCACCAACACCACACCACACCACACCACCAACACCACCGCCACCACCAACACCACCACCAACACCACTACCGTCGCCACCACAACACCACACACCAACACCACCACCACACCACTACCGTCGCCACCACCANCAACACCACGCCACCACCAACACCACCAACACCACTACCACCACCAACACACACCAANACCACCACCAACACCACTACTACCACCACCAACACCACTACCACCACNAACACCACCACCAACACCACTACCACCACCAACACCACTACCGTCGCCACCACCAACACCACCACTAACACCACTACCGTCGCCACCACCAACACCACCACTAACACCAACACCACCACCGTCGCCACCGCCACCACTAACACCACTAGCCAGCCACTCACAGGGGGTGTCTTCTTCCCATATTTGAGGCACCTCAGCCTCAGCAGGGTTATCCCCACTTTGTGCCATGATGTTTTCCAGGCTGAGGGATTTCCCCTCCCCAGGTCCTCACAGAAATGCTCAGCAAATCTGCAAACCTGTTCCTGGGGTCGTAGATTGAATCTCCGTTCTTTCCCCTAAGGATGGTAATAGGTGTGGTGCTGCAGGTTACTTTTTTGATGGAATTAAAGAGCGATTTGTGATCGTGGGCCATTGAGGCAGACTCCATCTCCTCAGCAACACACGACCACCAACCATCCTTGCAGCGCCTCACGGCTCTCCGAACCTCCGAGCGAAGGCTGCGCTAAGCCTCATTCTCTGACAGTGGGATGCTGTAGAGTCTACAGCATCCCACTGTCAGAGAATGAGGCTACAGTCTACAGTGTAGACGATGAGAGTGGGCCTGTCGCTTTTTCTCAACCAGCATGAACACCACCTCTGTCAGCCAGGGTCTCTGGGGAGGTCTGGATGGTGTACCCAAAGCAGCCATTGCAGCTGCATGAGCCACAGTCCTAAACCTTGCTCATTTTCCCTCGACATCAGGAGTGGGGGATGATGCAAACCCCAGCCGCAATCGATGATGCAATTCTCGCTTACAACTTTCATCAGCGAGCTGAGACCAGGCCACTATGGGTTTGAATGGGTCCTGGGTGTACACCCACCACCGGAGTGGGAGAATGGCAGACACATCTTACAGATGACAGATGGGCAGTGTCTCACCACCCAGTGTCTCACTACCCAGTGTCTCACCACCCAGTGTCTCACCACCCAGTGTCTCTCTACCCAGTGTCTCACTACCAATGTCTCACTACCCAGTGTCTCACTACCCAGTGTCTCTCTACCCAGTGTCTCTCTACCCTGTCTCACTACCCAGTGTCTCTCTACCCAGTGTCTNACCACCCAGTGTCTCTCTACCCAGTGTCTCACTACCCAGTGTCTCACCACCCAGTGTCTCACCACCCAGTGTCTCACCACCCAGTGTCTCTCTACCCAGTGTCTCACTACCCAGTGTCTCACTACCCAGTGTCTCACTACCCAGTGTCTCACTACCCATTGTCTCACTACCCAGTGTCTCTCTATCCAGTGTCTCACTACCCAGTGTCCCACTACCCAGTGACTCACTACCCAGTGTCTCACTACCCAGTGTCTCACTACCCAGTGTCTCACCACCCAGTGTCTCACTACCCAGTGTCTCACCACCCAGTGTCTCACTAGCAGTGTCTCACTAGCAGTGTCTCACCACCCAGTGTCTCACTACCAGTGTCTCACCACCCAGTGTCTCACTACCCAATGTCTCACTACCCAGTGTCTCTCTACCTAGTGTCTCTCTACCCAGTGTCTCACCACCCAGTGTCTCACTACCCAGTGTCTCACTACCCAGTGTCTCACTACCCAATGTCTCACTACCCAGTGACTCACCACCCAGTGTCTCACCACCCAGTGTCTCTCTACCCAGTGTCTCACTACCCAGTGTCTCACTACCCAGTGTCTCACTACCCAGTGTCTCTCTACCCAGTGTCTCACTACCCAGTGTCTCTCTACCCAGTGTCTCACTACCCAGTGTCTCACTACTCAGTGTCTCACTACCCAGTGTCTCACTACCCAGTGTCTCACTACCCAGTGTCTCTCTACCCAGTGTCTCACTACCCAGTGTCTCTCTATCCAGTGTCTCACTACCCAGTGTCTCACTANCCAGTGTCTCACTACCCAGTGTCTCTCAGTGTCTCACTACCCAGTGTCTCACTACCCAGTGTCTCACTACCCAGTGACCTGTGTGATGATGATGGTGGTGATGATGGTGGTGATGATGATGATGGTGATGATGATGATGGTGGTGGTGATGATGATGGTGTGGTGGTGATGGTGGTGGTGGTGATGATGATGGTGGTGATGTGGTGTGATGATGATGGTGGTGAGGTGGTGATGATGATGANGGTGGTGGTGTGATGGTGGTGGTGATGATGATGGTGTGATGGTGTGGCGATGTGGTGGTGATGATGATGATGGTGGTGGTGATGATGATGATGGTGGTGGTGGTGATGGTGTGTGGTGATGATGATGGTGATGGTGGTGATGTGATGATGGTGGTGGTGATGGTGGTGATGATGGTGATGATGATGATGGTGGTGGTGGTGATGATGGTGATGGTGGTGTGATGGTGGTGTGATGATGATGGTGGTGGTGATGGTGGTGATGATGATGTGGTGATGGTGGTGATGATGATGGTGATGATGGTGATGATGATGGTGATGATGGTGGTGATGATGATGTGATGATGATGATGGTGATGATGATGGTGATGATGATGGTGATGATGATAATGATGATGGTGGTGATGGTGGTGATGATGATGATGGTGGGGCTCCGTTCTGTTTCTCCTCCTTGGTGCTGCCACACAGGAGGGCTTCCTGCGAGCGCTCGAGCCGGGGACTCCCACCTAGGAGAGGAGCCACAGACGTCGAGCTCCGACGGGCAGCGGCAGTGGAGACGAGTAGAGAGAGAGGAGAGAGAGAGGAGAGAGGGGAGAGAGAGAGGAGAGAGTGAGGAGAGAGAGTGAGGAGTGAGAGAAAGCGCATCGTAATTTCTGAATCGTGATGTAAACATTTTAAACTTGAGGGAATTCATGTCTTGGCAGTGGCAATGAGAGATGCAAACATTGAAATGGTTCGGGGCTTGAATCGGATGAAAATTCAGAGGCGTTAAAACGTGCAAACTACCAACTGAAATGTTCATTATTTTAAAGAATTCCACAAGAACAATAGTCGTGGGGTACGTGTTGCTGTGTGCGTTTACACAATTTGACTTGAAGTCTTCCCGCAGAAATCTGCTTACACAGGAACAAAACATACAGCCAAGGAATTGTGGTGACGTGTTGTTTTAAATTGTCTGAATTTTTGTAAAACACTTTTAAGTCACAACATCAGACAGTAGTTTTGATCGTTGATGAATAATGTTTGTGTGTTTAGCGTTACCGACATAAAGTGCGTGCAAGTAAGTCGTGATTTTTAAACGTAATCTTCACTTATCATGGAACACAAATCTGAGTAGTAGTAGTATCATGGCACGGAGCTGTGTGAACATACAGCTGGATACTCGCAGTCACCTCAACAACAAGTCATTCTCATGTTCTGAGAAAAGGATTATTTGAAACTCTTAGTTTTTTTCGGGAAAAAACAAGTTTTAATAAGTCATATAAATAATAAACATAAAATAATAATTTTATTAGTTATAATGTCTAAGTCACGCAGGAAAACATAAAAAATGCTAAATACCGGTGAGTGTTGACCGAGTGATTGATGTGAAACTCTCTGCAATAAATGTGACTTGTTGCGTCTCTTAAAACATCTGTGCTGTTCTCTCGCCGCCGTGCTGCAGGAACAATGTTCCTGGAGGATTGCTGCTTTTGTTTAAATCCACGTTTACGTGACACCCGTGAGTCCAACTGGGTCACAGACGTAGTGGGAGCAACGCTGCTTCACCAACTCAACACAACACCAGCTGCACTTGGGGTGTTCAATGCCCATCTACCCCACGCTACGCAGAGGTCGCAACCGGTACCCCATACCCGCACTCTACCCATACCCGTACCCTACCCATACCCTACCCGATACCCGTACTCTACCCCATACCCGTACCCTACCTGATACCCGTACTCTACCCNATACCCGTACTCTACCCATACCCGTACCCTACCCGATACCCGTACCCTACCTGATACCCGTACTCTACCCTACCTACCCGTACCCTACCCGATACCGTACCCTACCGATACCCGTACCCTACCGATACCCGTACCCTACCAGATACCCGTACCTATACCCGTACGATACCCGTACCCTACCTGATACCTGTACCCTACCCGTACCCTACCCGATACCCGTACCCTGATACCCGTACCCGATACCCGTACCCTACCGATACCCGACTACCCATACCGGGTACGGGTAGACCGTGAGTCACTGGTGAGTCACCGTTTGTCACTCATTTCCCAACGTCTTGTCTCTTCTCACAATTCAAGTTCCTAGAATCAACCCACCCGCGCCTGCAACATGGCTTCATCCCAGATCGCAATCAGGTACCGATACCCGTACCCTACCCGTACCCGGCCGGGTATCGGGTACGGTACGGGTACTGACACTGTCTTTCTGACAGACCTGTTCTGAGGGCGGCTGCTTGTGTTGTGGCCGAAACGTCATGAGAATTGTATTTTATGACATACACACCACACCACACACACCACACACACCACACACACACACCACACACACCACACNCACACACACACACACACACACACACACCACACACACACACCATACACAACACACACANACACACACACACACCCACACACACCACACACACCACACACACACACACACACACACANACANCACACACCACACACANTCCACACANCACACACACACACACCACACACACAACACACACACCACACACACANCACACACAACACACACACACACACACTGACCACACACACACACACCACACCCACACACANACACCACACNACACACACACACACACACAGTCCACTCAGCACACACTTCACAACTCACGTCATCCTCTCTTCTCTCTCTCTCCGCTCTCTCTGTCTCTCTGATTTCGCAAAGTCACAGACACATGCCCCGCAATAGTCGTAACGCAACACAGATTTGGTGTTTCTCCGACGCAACACAAAAGGGGTCGTTAAGTCGGAAACATTCTCAAGATTTATTGCGACATAAATTACCCGCACATTCCACTGTGTGGTGCTGTAAGTACATATACGTACAGTACTGTATACACAAACCCACACAGAGACCCACAGACTCATCACACAGAGACCCACAGACTCACACAGAAACCCACAGACTCACCACACAGAGACCCATAGACCCACCATACAGAGACCCATAGACTCATCACACAGAACCACAGACTCACCACACAGAGACCCATAGACTCACCACACAGAGACCCACAGACTCACACACAGAGACCCATAGACTCACACACAGAGACTACAGACTCATCACACAGACCCATAGACTCACCACACAGAGACCCACAGACTNACCACACAGAGACCACACACAGACTCACACAGAAACCCACAGACTCACAGAGACCCACAGACGAGACCACAGACTCACACACAGAGACCCATAGACTCACCACACAGACCCACAGACTCACTCACACAGAGACCACAGACTCACACAGAGACCCACAGACTCACACAGAGACCCACAGACTCACCACACAGAGACCCACAGACNCACACNGAGACCCATAGACTCANCACACAGAGACCACATAATCACACACAGAGACCCACATAATTACCACACAGAGACCACAGACTCACCACACAGAGACCCATAGACTCACCACACACAGACTCACCACACAGAGACCCACAGACTCACACACAGAGACCCACAGACTCACCACAGAGACCCACAGACTCACCACACAGAGACCCACATAATTACACACAGAGACCCACAGACTCACCACACAGAGACCACAGACTCATTCCACAGAGACCCACAGACTCACCACACAGAGACCCACATAATCACACACACAGAGACCCACATAATTACCACACAGAGACCCACATAATCACCACAGAGACCCACAGACTCACCACACAGAGACTACAGACTCACCACACAGACCCACAGTCATCACACAGAGACCCACAGTCACCACACAGAGACCCACAGACTCACCACAGAGACCCACATAATCACCACACAGAGACCACATAATCACCACACAGAGACCCACATAATCACCACACAGAGACCCACAGACTCACCACACAGAGACCCACAGACTCACCACACAGATACCACAGACTCACCACACAGAGACCCACATAATCACCACACAGAGACCCACAGACTCACCACACAGAGACCCACAGACTCACACACACAGAGACCCACAGACTCACCACACAGAGACCCACATAATCACCACAGAGACCCACAGACTCACCACACAGAGACCCACAGACTCACCACACAGAGACCCACAGACTCACACACGGAGACCCATAGACTCATCACACAGAGACCCACAGACTCACCACACAGAGACCCACATCACCACACAGAGACCCACAGACTCACCACACAGAGACCACAGACTCACCACACAGAGACCCACAGACTCACCACACAGAGACCCACATAATCACCACAGAGACCCACAGACTCACCACACAGAGACCCACAGACTCACCACACAGAGACCCACAGACTCATCACACATAGACCCATAGACTCACACACAGAGACCCACATAATCACCACACAGAGACCCACATANTTACCACACAGAGACCCACAGACTCACCACACAGAGACCCATAGACTCACCATACAGAGACCCACAGACTCACCACACAGAGACCCACAGACTCACCACAGAGACCCACAGACTCACCACACAGAGACCCACAGACTCACCACACAGAGACCCACATAATTACCACACAGAGACCCACAGACTCACCACACAGAGACACACAGACTCACCACAGAGACCCACAGATCACCACACAGAGACCCACATAATCACNACACAGAGACCCACATAATTACCACACAGAGACCCACATAATCACCACAGAGACCCACAGACTCACCACACATAGACTTACAGACTCACCACACAGACCCACAGTCATCACACAGAGACCCACAGTCACCACACAGAGACCCACAGACTCACCACATAGAGACCCACATAATCACCACACAGAGACCCACATAATCACCACACAGAGACCCACATAATCACCACACAGAGACCCACAGACTCACCACACAGAGACCCACAGACTCACCACACAGAGACCCACAGACTCACCACACAGAGACCCACATAATCACCACACAGAGACCCACAGACTCACCACACAGAGACCCACAGACTCACCACACAGAGACCCACAGACTCANCACACAGAGACCCACATACCACAGAGACCCACAGACTCACCACACAGAGACCCACAGACTCACCACACAGAGACCCACAGACTCACCACAGAGACCCACAGACTCACCACACAGAGACCCACATAATCACCACAGAGACCCACAGACTCACCACACAGAGACCCACAGACTCACCACACAGAGACCCACAGTCATCACACAGAGACCCACAGACTCACCACACAGAGACCCACAGACTCACCACACAGAGACCCACAGACTCACCACACAGAGACCCACAGACTCACCACACAGAGACCCACAGACTCACCACACAGAGACCCACAATCACCACAGAGACCCACAACTCACCACAGAGACCCACAGACTCACCACACAGAGACCCACAGTCATCACACAGAGACCCACAGTCATCACACAGAGACCCACAGACTCACCACACAGAGACCCACAGACTCACCACACAGAGACCCACAGACTCACCACACAGAGACCCACAGACTCACCACACAGAGACCCACAGACTCACCACACAGAGACCCACATAATCACCACACAGAGACCCACAGACTCACCACACAGA
Source organism: Lethenteron camtschaticum (assembly GCA_018977245.1). Lineage (NCBI taxonomy): Eukaryota > Metazoa > Chordata > Hyperoartia > Petromyzontiformes > Petromyzontidae > Lethenteron > Lethenteron camtschaticum. The sequence continues at coordinate 44,254 of WFAB01002181.1, forward strand.
GACCCACAGACTCACCACATAGAGACCCACAGACTCATCACACAGAGACCCATAGACTCATCACACAGAGACCACAGACACCAAACAGAGACCCACAGACTCACCACACAGAGACCCACAGACTCATCACACAGAGACCCACAGACTCACACAGAGACCCATAGACTCACACAGACCCACAGACTACACCTCACAGAGACCCACAGACTCACCACACAGAGACCCACAGACTCAACACAGAGACCCACAGACTCACCACACAGAGACCACAGACTCACCACACAGAGACCCATAGACTCACCACACAGAGACCCATAGACTCACCACACAGAGACCCACAGACTCACACAGATACCCACATAATCACCACACAGAGACCCACAGACTCACCACACAGAGACCCACAGACTCACCACACAGAGACCCACACTCACCACACAGAGACCCACATAATCACCACACAGAGACCCACAGACTCATCACACAGAGACCCATAGACTCATCACACAGAGACCCACATAATCACCACACAGAGACCCACATAATTACCACACAGAGACCCACAGACTCACCACACAGAGACCCATAGACTCACCATACAGAGACCCACAGACTCACCACACAGAGACCCACAGACTCACCACAGAGACCCACAGACTCACCACACAGAGACCCACAGACTCACCACACAGAGACCCACATAATTACCACACAGAGACCCACAGACTCACCACACAGAGACACACAGACTCACCACAGAGACCCACAGACTCACCACACAGAGACCCACATAATCACCACACAGAGACCCACATAATTACCACACAGAGACCCACATAATCACCACAGAGACCCACAGACTCACCACACAGAGACTTACAGACTCACCACACAGACCCACAGTCATCACACAGAGACCCACAGTCACCACACAGAGACCCACAGACTCACCACATAGAGACCCACATAATCACCACACAGAGACCCACATAATCACCACACAGAGACCCACATAATCACCACACAGAGACCCACAGACTCACCACACAGAGACCCACAGACTCACCACACAGAGACCCACAGACTCACCACACAGAGACCCACATCACCACACAGAGACCCACAGACTCACCACACAGAGACCCACAGACTCACTCACACAGAGACCCACAGACTCACCACACAGAGACCCACATAGAGACCCACAGACTCACCACACAGAGACCCACAGACTCACCACACAGAGACCCACAGACTCACCACAGAGACCCACAGACTCACCACACAGAGACCCACATAATCACCACAGAGACCCACAGACTCACCACACAGAGACCCACAGACTCACCACACAGAGACCCACAGTCATCACACAGAGACCCACAGACTCACCACACAGAGACCCACAGACTCACCACACAGAGACCCACAGACTCACCACACAGAGACCCACAGACTCACCACACAGAGACCCACAGACTCACCACACAGAGACCCACATAATCACCACAGAGACCCACAGACTCACCACACAGAGACCCACAGACTCACCACACAGAGACCCACAGTCATCACACAGAGACCCACAGTCTCACACACAGAGACCCACAGACTCACCACACACAGACTCACCACACAGAGACCCACAGACTCACCACACAGAGACCCACAGACTCACCACACAGAGACCCACAGACTCACCACACAGAGACCCACAGACTCACCACACAGAGACCCACAGACTCACCACATAGAGACCTACAGACTCATCACACAGAGACCCATAGACTCATCACACAGAGACCCACAGACACCAAACAGAGACCCACAGACTCACCACACAGAGACCCACAGACTCATCACACAGAGACCCACAGACTCACACAGAGACCCATAGACTCACACAGAGACCCACAGACTCATCACAGAGACCCACAGACTCACCACACAGAGACCCACAGACTCAACACAGAGACCCACAGACTCACCACACAGAGACCCACAGACTCACCACACAGAGACCCATAGACTCACCACACAGAGACCCATAGACTCACCACATAGAGACCCACATAATCACCACACAGAGACCCACATAATCACCACACAGAGACCCACATAATCACCACACAGAGACCCACAGACTCACCACACAGAGACCCACAGACTCACCACACAGAGACCCACAGACTCACCACACAGAGACCCACATAATCACCACACAGAGACCCACAGACTCACCACACAGAGACCCACAGACTCACCACAGAGACCCACAGACTCACCACACAGAGACCCACATACCACAGAGACCCACAGACTCACCACACAGAGACCCACAGACTCACCACACAGAGACCCACAGACTCACCACACAGAGACCCACAGACTCACCACACAGAGACCCACATAATCACCACAGAGACCCACAGACTCACCACACAGAGACCCACAGACTCACCACACAGAGACCCACAGTCATCACACAGAGACCCACAGACTCACCACACAGAGACCCACAGACTCACCACACAGAGACCCACAGACTCACCACACAGAGACCCACAGACTCACCACACAGAGACCCACAGACTCACCACACAGAGACCCACATAATCACCACAGAGACCCACAGACTCACCACACAGAGACCCACAGACTCACCACACAGAGACCCACAGTCATCACACAGAGACCCACAGTCATCACACAGAGACCCACAGACTCACCACACAGAGACCCACAGACTCACCACACAGAGACCCACAGACTCACCACACAGAGACCCACAGACTCACCACACAGAGACCCACAGACTCACCACACAGAGACCCACATAATCACCACACAGAGACCCACAGACTCACCACACAGAGACCCACAGACTCACCACATAGAGACCTACAGACTCATCACACAGAGACCCATAGACTCATCACACAGAGACCCACAGACACCAAACAGAGACCCACAGACTCACCACACAGAGACCCACAGACTCATCACACAGAGACCCACAGACTCACACAGAGACCCATAGACTCATCACACAGACCCACAGACTCACCTCACAGAGACCCACAGACTCACCACACAGAGACCCACAGACTCACCACACAGAGACCCACAGACTCACCACACAGAGACCCACAGACTCACCACACAGAGACCCATAGACTCACCACACAGAGACCCATAGACTCACCACACAGAGACCCACAGACTCACACAGATACCCACATAATCACCACACAGAGACCCACAGACTCACCACACAGAGACCCACAGACTCACCACACAGAGACCCACAGACTCACACACAGAGACCCACATAATCACCACACAGAGACCCACAGACTCACCACACAGAGACCCACAGACTCACCACACAGAGACCCACAGACTCACCACACAGAGACCCACATAATCACCACACACAGACTCACCACACAGAGACCCACAGACTCACCACACAGAGACCCACAGACTCACCACACAGAGACCCACAGACTCACCACACAGAGACCCACATAATCACCACAGAGACCCACAGACTCACCACACAGAGACCCACAGACTCACCACACAGAGACCCACAGTCATCACACAGAGACCCACAGACTCACCACACAGAGACCCACAGACTCACCACACAGAGACCCACAGACTCACCACACAGAGACCCACAGACTCACCACACAGAGACCCACAGACTCACCACACAGAGACCACATAATCACCACAGAGACCCACAGACTCACCACACAGAGACCCACAGACTCACCACACAGAGACCCACAGTCATCACACAGAGACCCACAGTCATCACACAGAGACCCACAGACTCACCACACAGAGACCCACAGACTCACCACACAGAGACCCACAGACTCACCACACAGAGACCCACAGACTCACCACACAGAGACCCACAGACTCACCACACAGAGACCCACATAATCACCACACAGAGACCCACAGACTCACCACACAGAGACCACAGACTCACCACATAGAGACCCACAGACTCATCACACAGAGACCCATAGACTCATCACACAGAGACCACAGACACCAAACAGAGACCCACAGACTCACCACACAGAGACCCACAGACTCATCACACAGAGACCCACAGACTCATCACACAGAGACCCATAGACTCACACAGAGACCCACAGACTCATCACAGAGACCCACAGACTCACCACACAGAGACCCACAGACTCAACACAGAGACCCACAGACTCACCACACAGAGACCCACAGACTCACCACACAGAGACCCATAGACTCACCACACAGAGACCCATAGACTCACCACACAGAGACCCACAGACTCACACAGAACCCACAGACTCACCACACAGAGACCCACAGACTCATCACACAGAGACCCACAGACTCAGCACACAGTGACCCACAGACTCATCACACAGAGACCCACAGACTCATCACACAGAGACCCATAGACTCATCACACAGAGACCCACAGACTCACCACACAGAGACCCACAGACTCACCACACAGAGACCCACAGACTCACCACACAGAGACCCACAGACTCACCACACAGAGACCCATAGACTCACCACACAGAGACCCATAGACTCACCACACAGAGACCCACAGACTCACACAGATACCCACAGACTCACCACACAGAGACCCACAGACTCACCACACAGAGACCACAGTCATCACACGAGACCCACAGACTCACCACACAGAGACCCACAGACTCACCACATAGAGACCCACATAATCACCACACAGAGACCCACATAATCACCACACAGAGACCCACATAATCACCACACAGAGACCCACAGACTCACCACACAGAGACCCACAGACTCACCACACAGAGACCCACAGACTCACACAGATACCCACAGACTCACCACACAGAGACTCACACAGAGACCCACAGACTCAACACAGTGACCCACAGACTCATCACACAGAGACCCACAGACTCATCACACAGAGACCCATAGACTCATCACACAGAGACCCACAGACTCACCACACAGAGACCCACAGACTCACCACACAGAGACCCACAGACTCACCACACAGAGACCCACAGACTCACCACACAGAGACCCATAGACTCACCACACAGAGACCCATAGACTCACCATCACAGAGACCCACAGACTCACACAGATACCCACAGACTCACCACACAGAGACCCACAGACTCACCACACAGAGACCCACAGTCATCACACAGAGACCCACAGTCACCACACAGAGACCCACAGACTCACCACATAGAGACCCACATAATCACCACACAGAGACCCACATAATCACCACACAGAGACCCACATAATCACCACACAGAGACCCACAGACTCAACACAGAGACCCACAGACTCACCATAGAGACCCACAGACTCACCACACAGAGACCCACATAATCACCACACAGAGACCCACAGACTCACCACACAGAGACCCACATAATCACCACAGAGACCCACAGACTCACCACACAGAGACCCACAGACTCACCACACAGAGACCCACAGTCATCACACAGAGACCCACAGTCACCACACAGAGACCCACAGACTCACCACATAGAGACCCACATAATCACCACACAGAGACCCACATAATCACCACACAGAGACCCACATAATCACCACACAGAGACCCACAGACTCACTACACAGAGACCCACAGACTCACCACACAGAGACCCACAGACTCACCACACAGAGACCCACATCATCACCACACAGAGACCCACAGACTCACCACACAGAGACCCACATAATCACCACACAGAGACCCACAGACTCACCACACAGAGACCCACAGACTCATCACACAGAGACCCATAGACTCATCACACAGAGACCCACAGACACCACACAGAGACCCACAGACTCACCACACAGAGACCCACAGACTCATCACACAGAGACCCACAGACTCATCACACAGAGACCCATAGACTCACACAGACCCACAGACTCATCACAGAGACCCACAGACTCACCACACAGAGACCCACAGACTCAACACAGAGACCCACAGACTCACCACACAGAGACCCACAGACTCACCACACAGAGACCATAGACTCACCACACAGNTAGACCCAAAGACTCACCACACAGAGACCCACAGACTCACACATATACCCACAGACTCACCACACAGAGACCCACAGACTCATCACACAGAGACCCACAGACTCAGCACACAGTGACCCACAGACTCATCACACAGAGACACAGACTCATCACAGAGACCCATAGACTCATCACAGAGACCCACAGACTCACCACACAGAGACCCACAGACTCATCACACAGAGACCCACAGTCAGCACACAGAGACCCACAGACTCACCACATAGAGACCCACATAATCACCACACAGAGACCCACATAATCACCACACAGAGACCCACATAATCACCACACAGAGACCCACAGACTCACCACACAGAGACCCACAGACTCACCACACAGAGACCCACAGACTCACCACACAGAGACCCACATAATCACCACACAGAGACCCACAGACTCACCACACAGACCCACAGACTCACCACACAGAGACCCACAGACTCACCACACAGAGACCCACATAATCACCACACAGAGACCCACAGATTCACCACACAGAGACCCACAGACTCACCACACAGAGACCCACAGACTCACACAGAGACCCACAGACTCATCACACAGAGACCACAGACTCATCACACAGAGACCCATAGACTCATCACAGAGACCCACAGACTCACCACACAGAGACCCACAGACTCACCACAGAGACCCACAGACTCATCACACAGAGACCCACAGACTAATCACACAGAGACCACACCATAGACTCATCACACAGAGACCCACAGACTCATCACAGAGACCCACAGACTCACCACACAGAGACCCACAGACTCACCACACAGAGACCCACAGACTCACCACACAGATACCCATAGACTCACCACACAGAGACCCATAGACTCACCACACAGAGACCCACAGACTCACACAGAGACCCACAGACTCACCACACAGAGACCCACAGACTCATCACACAGAGACCCACAGACTCAGCACACAGAGACCCACAGACTCATCACACAGAGACCCACAGACTCATCACACAGAGACCCATAGAGACTCATCACACAGAGACCCACAGACTCACCACACAGAGACCCACAGACTCATCACACAGAGACCCACAGACTCATCACACAACAGAGACCCATCAGACTCATCACACACAGAGACCCACAGACTCATCACACAGAGACCCACCATAGACTCACCACACAGAGACCCACAGACTCACCACACAGAGACCCACAGACTCACCACACAGAGACCCACAGACTCACCACACAGAGACCCACAGATAATCACCACACAGAGACCCACAGACTCACCACACAGAGACCCACACAGGACTCACCACACAGAGACCCACAACCCACCACACAGAGATCCCACAGACCCACCACACAGAGACCCACATAATCACCACACAGAGACCCACAGACTCACCACACAGAAAAAACCCACAGACATCAAACCACACAGAGACCCACAGTACACATCACACACAGAGACCCACAGGAGACTCACCAAGCATTAGAGGAGACCAACAGAGGACCCACATAATCACCACACAGAGACCCACATAAGACCCACATAAGTCACCACACAGAGACCCACATAATCACCACACAGAGACCCACAGACTCACCACACAGAGACCCACAGACTCACCACACAGAGACCCCACATCAGACTCACCCACAGACCCCCCAGAGACCCACAGACTCACCACCAGACCCCCCCCCCCGAACCCCCACATAATCACCACACAGAGACCCACAGACTCACCACACAGAGACCCACAGACTCACCACACAGAGACCCACAGACTCACCACACAGAGACCCAAATCACCCACAGACACAGTCACACAGAGACCCACAGACTCACCACACAGAGACCCACAGACTCACCACCCACCCACCAAGAGACCCACAGACTACATCCCACACCCCACACAGAGACCCACAGACTCATCACCCAACCCATAGACCCATCAAGACCCCGTCACCACACAGAGACCCACATAATCACCACACAGAGACCCACGACTCATCCACGAGCACAGAACCCACACAGACTCACCACACAGAGACCAAAAAACAGAGACCCACAGACTCACACAGAGAACAAAATCACCACACAGAGACCCACAGACTCACCACACCCACCACACACAGAGACCCACAGACTCACCACACAGAGACCCCACAGACTCACCACACAGAGACCCACAGACTCACCACACACACAGACCCACATAATCACCACACAGAGACCCACAGACTCACCAGCCACACAGAGACCCACCAGGCCACAGCTCACCACACAGAGACCCACAGACTCATCACACAGAGACCCATAAACTTCACCACACAGAGACCCACAGACTCACACAAGAGACCCACGATCACCACACATGAGACCCCCCACCAGGACTCACCACACAGAGACCCACAGACTCACCACACCAAGAAGACCCACAGACTCATCACACAGAGACCCACAGACTCACCAACAACAAGAGACCACATAATCACACACAGAGACCACAGACTCACCACACAGAGACCCACAGACTCATCCACACAGAGACCAAGACTCACACAGAGACCCACAGACTCACCACACAGAGACCCACAGACTCACCACACAGACCCACAGACTCACCATAGAGACCCACAGACTCATCACCAGGACCCATAGACTCATCACACAGAGACCCACAGA
>WFAB01002182.1:0-52963 GCA_018977245.1 Lethenteron camtschaticum
GTGGAGTGACGTCACCGCGGGGGGAGGAGTTTGGAGAGGAGCCCCACCCTCAACCCCCCCACCCCCTTCCCATCAACGCGTGACGTCATCGCGAGCGGAAGTAGCCCCCACCTCCCTCCCCAATGACGTCACCGCATCAACGTAGGCGATGACGTCACCACGCAATGACGTCGGCGTGTAATCGAGTTAAGAGATGACGTCACCACTGAGTGACGCCGCCGCAGTGACGTCACCGATAGTCAAGGGGTCGTGACGTCACCGGTGTTTACCTGAGCGATGACGTCACCACAGGTTTGCCCCTTCTTCGTACAATGACGTCAGGCAGTAATCAAGACAGAGCGACGTCATCAGTGTTCAGAGGGGGGAGGTGGTGACGTCATCGCTGGGCTGCGTCACTGTACGTGGACGTGACGTCATTGGGAAGGGCGGGAACCAGGCATTGTGACGTCACGATGTGCCACGTGGCCACGTGACGGTGGTGGTGATGGTGGTGGTGATGGTGGCATTGATGATGGTGGTGGTGGTGATGGTGGTGATGATGGTGGTGGTGGTGATGGTGGTGGTGATGGTGGTGGTGATGGTGGTGATGGTGGTGATGATGGTGGTGGTGATGGTGATGATGGTGATGATGGTGATGGTGGTGGTGATGGTGGTGGTGATGATGATGGTGGTGGTGTGATGATGGTGGTGATGGTGATGGTGGTGATGATGATGATGGTGGTGGNGATGGTGGTGGTGATGGTGGTGATGATGGTGATGGTGGTGGTGATGGTGATGGTGGTGTGTGATGATGGTGATGGTGGTGGTGGTGATGGTGGTGTAATAGTGGTGGCGGTGGTGATGGTGGTGATGGTGATGATGGTGGTGGTGANGGTGGTGGTGATGGGCTGATGATGATGGTGATGATGGTGATGGTGGTGATGGCGGTGTTGATGATGGTGATGATGGTGATGATGGTGATGTGGTGGTGATGGTGGTGGTGGTGGTGGTGGTGGTGATGATGATGATGGTGGTGGTGGTGATGGTGATGATGGTGATGGTGGTGATGGTGGTGATGGCCAGGCTGAGCTGGATGGATCACCTCCTCCTGGTGCACCTAGCCTGGCACAGCAGTACAATCCATGGCACCTGCATGGGTCTGTCACGTGACCTCCTGCACCTAGCCTGGCACAGCAGCACAACCCATGGCACCTGCNGGGTCTGTCACGTGACCTCCTCCTCATGCACCTAGCCTGGCACAGCAGCAGTACAACCCATGGCACCTGCTGGGTCTGACCCGTGACCTCATGCACCTAGCCTGGCACAGCAGTACAACCCATGGCACCTGCTGGGTCTGACCCGTGACCTCCTCCTCATGCACCTAGCCTGGCACAGCATTACAACCCATGGCACCTGCTGGGTCTGTCCGTGACCTCCTACTCATGCACCTAGCCTGGCACAGCAGTACAACCCATGGCACCTGCAGGGTCTGACCGTGACCTGCTCCTCATGCACCTAGCCTGGCACAGCAGTACAACCCATGGCACCTGCTGGGTCTGTCCCGTGACCTCCTCTTCATGAACCTAGCCTGGCACAGCAGCAGGACAACCCATGGCATCTGCAGGATCGGACTACGTACGGTGTGAAGGAAGTTCAACACACGTACACACAGACACACGCACGCTGCCTTATATAATGTACTTAGACTTTCAATGTTAAAGGCTCCCATAGACTTCAATGTTAAAGTCTCCCATAGACTCCAATGTTAAAGTCTCCCATAGACTTCAATGTTAAAGTCTCCCATAGACTTCAATGTTAAAGTCTACCATAGACTTCAATGTAAAGTCACCCATAGACTTCAATGTTAAAGTCTCCCATAGACTTCAATGTTAAAGGCTCCCATAGACTTCAATGTTAAAGGCTCCCATAGACTTCAATGTTAAAGTCTCCATAGACTCCAATGTTAAAGTCTCCATAGACTCCAATGTTAAAGTCTCCCATAGACTTCAATGTTAAAGGCTCCATAGACTCCAATGTTAAAGTCTCCCATAGACTCCAATGTTAAAGTCTCCCATAGACTTCAATGTTAAAGGCTCCCATTGACTTCAATGTTAAAGTCTCCCATAGACTTCAATGTTAAAGGCTCCCATTGACTTCAATGTTAAAGGCTCCCATAGACTTCAATGTTAAAGGCTCCCATAGACTTCAATGTTAAAGTCTCCCATAGACTTCAATGTTATAGTCTCCCATAGACTTCAATGTTAAAGGCTCCCATAGACTCCAATGTTAAAGTCTCCATAGACTCCAATGTTAAAGTCTCCCATTGACTTCAATGTTAAAGTCTCCCATAGACTTCAATGTTAAAGGCTCCCATTGACTTCAATGTTAAAGGCTCCCATAGACTTCAATGTTAAAGGCTCCCATAGACTTCAATGTTAAAGTCTCCCCATAGACTTCAATGTTAAAGTCTCCCATAGACTTCAATGTTAAAGGCTCCCATAGACTCCAATGTTAGTCTCCCATAGACTCAATGTTAAAGTCTCCCATTGACTTCAATGTTAAAGTCTCCCCATAGACTTCAATGTTAAATGCTCCCATAGACTTCAATGTTAAAGTCTCCCATAGACTTCAATGTTAAAGGCTCCCATAGACTTCAATGTTAAAGTCTCCCATAGACTCCAATGTTAAAGTCTCCCATAGACTTCAATGTTAAAGTCTCCCATAGACTTCAATGTTAAAGTCTCCCATAGACTTCAATGTTAAAGTCTCCCTTAGACTTCAATGTTAAAGGCTCCCATAGACTTCAATGTTAAAGTCTCCCATAGACTCCAATGTTAAAGTCTCCCATAGACTTCAATGTTAAAGTCTCCCATAGACTTCAATGTTAAAGTCTCCCATAGACTGCAATGTTAAAGGCTCCCATAGACTTCAATGTTAAAGTCTCCGATAGACTCCAATGTTAATGGTTCCCATAGACTTCAATGTTAAAGGCTCCCATAGATTTAAATGTTAAAGTCTCCCATAGACTTCAATGTTAAAGTCTCCATAGACTTCAATGTTAAATGCTCCCATAGACTCCAATGTTAAAGGCTCCCATAGACTTCAATGTTAAAGGCTCCCATAGACTTCAATGTTAAAGGCTCCCATAGACTTCAATGTTAAAGGTTGCCCATAGACTTCAATGTTAAAGTCTCCCATAGACTTCAATGTTAAAGGCTCCCATAGACTTCAGTGTTATGGGAGTGGAGGGAAATGGGGACCCCACATAATACAGTACAACATTATATATTCAATATATCTCATCATGTATACCGTGTTCAGCATATGCCCACTAATAAACGATTTAAATCACGATGATCGTGACGTCATCTTAATCATCATCACAATCTGAGTGTTGTTACACAGACAAAGGTCCCACAGGTAGCCTCTAGCAGGGCTGTAGGGGCAAGTGCTGTTACACACACAGACAAAGATCCCCGTAGCCTCTAGCAGGGCTGTAGGGGCAAGTGCTGTTATACACACAGACTAAGGTCCCCAGGTAGCCTCTAGCAGGGCTGTAGGGCAAGTGCTGTTACACACACACAGACAAAGATCCCCCAGGTAGCCTCGAGCAGGGCTGTAGAGGCAAGTTCTGTTACACACACACAGACAAAGATCCCCCAGGTAGCCTCTAGCAGGGCTGTAAGGGCAAGTGCTGTTCGCGATTAGCTGCAGTACCTATAAGGGCTAAACAAAGATAAAGATCCCCCGTGTAGCCTTAACAGACTGTAGGGGCAAGTGCTGTTAGCGAGCACCTATGAAGGCCGGAATGGTACACGAGGGGGTGGGTGGCCAGCACCACGCCCGACCGCCTTTGTCTCCCCAGTGGCGATGTTTACACACCGCACCAGGTACTCTTTTCAGGCTGAGTCGACCTAGGGGAGGCCCAGTACCGGTTCAAAATAATCGTCACTGGTGTTGGCCGTGAGCGGGAATCGAACACGGGTAGCCAGGTTCATAGCCACTGTGTCACACACACAGAGGGGGTGGGTGGCAACCACCAGCACCACGCCCGGCCGCCTTTGTCTCCCTCATCACTGCTGCAACAGGTAACCACTCATTTGAGGCTGAGTCGACCTAGGGGAGGCCCAGTACCGAGCTAGGATTATTCACAGAGACCCACACTCATAGAGACCCACACTCACAGAGACCCACACTCACAGAGACCCACACTCATATAGACCCACACTCATAGAGACTCACACTCACAGAGACCCTCACTCATAGAGACCCACACTCATAGAGACTCACAGAGACCCACACTCATAGAGACCCACACTCATAGAGACTCACACTCACAGAGACCCTCACTCATAAGACCCATACTCATAGAGACCCACACTCACAGAGACCCACAGAGAACCACACTCATAGAGACCCACACTCATAGAGACTCACACTCACAGAGACCCTCACTCATAAAGACCCATACTCATAGAGACCCACACTCACAGAGACCCACAGAGAACCATACTCATAGAGACCCACACAGAGACCCACACAGACCCACACTCATAGAGACCCANACTCACAGAGACCCACACTCACAGAGACCCACACTCATAGAGACCCTCACTCATAGAGGCCCACACTCACAGAGACCCACACTCACAGAGACCCACACTCACAGAGACCCACACTCACAGAGACTCACACTCACAGAGACTCACACACAGAGACCCACACTCACAGAGACCCACACTCACAGAGACCCACACTCACAGCGACCCACACTCACAGAGACCCTCACTCACAGAGACCCACACACACAGAGACCCACACTCACAGAGACCCACACTCACAGAGACCCACACCCACAGAGACCCACACAGAGACCCACACTCACAGAGACCCACACACACAGAGTCCCACACTCACAGAGACTCACACTCATAGAGACCCACACTCACAGAGACTCACACTCACAGAGACCCACACTCACAGAGACCCACACTCACAGCGACCCACACTCACAGAGACCCTCACTCACAGAGACCCACACACACAGAGACCCACACTCACAGAGACCCACACTCACAGACACCCACAGAGACCACACTCACAGAGACCCACACTCATAGAGACCCACACTCACAGAGACACACACAGAGACCCACACTCACAGAGACCAGCACACTCGAGATAGAGACCCACACTCAGAGACCAGCACACTCACAGACCACAGAGACCACACTCATAGAGACCCACACTCATAGAGACCCACACTCATAGAGACCCACACCCACAGAGACCCACACTCATAGAGACCCACCTACAGACCCACACTCAGAGACCCACACTCACAGAGACTCATAGAGACCCACACTCATAGAGACCCACACTCACAGAGACCCACACCATAGAGACCCACACTCACAGAGACCCATAGAGACCCACACTCATAGAGACCCACACTCACAGAGACCCTCACTCATAGAGACCCACACTCACAGAGACCCACATAGAGACCCACACTCATAGAGACCCACACTCACAGAGACCCTCACTCATAGAGACCCTCACTCATAGAGACCCACACTCACAGAGACCCACACCCACAGAGACCCACACTCATAGAGACCCACACTCACAGAGACCCACACTCACAGAGACCCACACTCATAGAGACCCACACCCACAGAGACCCACACTCATAGATACCCACTGTTGTGTATATGCCCCTTTTTCCAAAAATTAATATTAAGAATAATTCTGCCAATAATATATTTTTTTAACAGACACCGAGGCAACCATAAATGGTCATAAACCCGTACCCTATACACACAGAGCGAGAGTGGGGGAAATCACCAATGGGGTTAAATCAATACCCATACAGTACTTCAAAAGGCCCACACACAATACCAGCAGTAGGCGCCACGAGATATATATATATAATTATTATTTTTGTAACGGTTCAAAGTTCAAAAATTGGCAACAGGGAAAACAAACAGACGGTTTTTTGAGCCATAATAGTTAAACAAAGTAACCAACTTAGCCACGAAGATTAAGCAAACATTATCGATGCTCACTCTAAACACGTTCCTTCCGAGTGGGCAGGTAGAGGGACTTGGTTGGACAGCGCATTCGTGCACGACAGACAGACAAATAATCCCTGGTGGGCAGCAGTGTGGAACCTGTTGTTGCTACCTGTGTACAAGATCACGTGACTTGAGGTTGCCAGGCAGACAGCCCCCTTCACTATCGGCCCCTCCTCCTTGCTTAGGCCCCTCCCATTACCCCCTCCCTTAGGCCCCTCCCCCCTTAGGCCCCTCCCATTTCCCCCCTCCCTTAGGCCCCTCCCCCTTAGGCCCCTCCCCCCTTAGGCCCCTCCCATTACCCCCCTCCATTAGGCCCCTCCCCCTTAGGCCCCTCCCCCCTTAGGCCCCTCCCATTACCCCCCTCTCTTAGGCCTCTCCCTCCTTAGGCCCCTCCCATTACCCCCTCCCTTAGGCCCCTCCCCCTTACTTAGGCCCCTCCCATTACCCCCCTCCATTAGGCCCCTCCCCTTACTTAGGCCCCTCCCATTACCCCCTCCATTAGGCCCCTCCCCCTTAGGCCCCTCCCATTTCCCCCTCCATTAGGCCCCTCCCCCTTAGGCCCCTCCCCTTACTTAGGCCCCTCCCATTACCCCCCTCCCTTAGGCCCCTCCCCTGACCAACCCCATATCCTCAGGCCCCTCCTCTGACCCTCCTCCCTTAGGCCCCTTCCCCTCTCCGTAGCCGGCAGTAAGTCTCCACCAATCAAAGAGCTGTGTGCATTATATATTTATTTATGCGCGACAGACAGACAGACAGTCAGACAGACAGACAGACAATAAATCCCTGGTGGGCAGTGTGGAACATTGTTCCTACCTGTATAAATATATAATGCGCACAGCTCTTTGATTGGTGGAGACCTACTGCCGGGTACAGAGAGGGGAGGGGCCTAAGGGAGGAGGGTCAGGGGAGGGGCCTAATGATATGGGGGGTTGGTCAGGGAGGGGCCTAAGGGAGGGGGGTAATGGGAGGGGCCTAAGGGGAGGGGCCTAAGGGAGGGGGGTAATGGGAGGGCCTAAGGGGGGAGGGCCTAAGGGAGGGGGTAATGGGAGGGGCCTAAGCAAGGAGGAGGGGCCGATAGTGAAGGGGGCTGGCTGCCTGGCAACCTCAAGTCACGTGATCTTGTACACAGCTAGAGGAACAACAGGTTCCACACTGCTGCCCACCAGGGATTATGTGTCTGTCTGTCGTGCACGAACGCGCTGTCCAACCAAGTCCCTCTACCTGCCCACTCCGAAGGAACGTGTTTTATGCATGACAGACAGACAGACAGACAATCAGACAGACAGACAGACAATCCCTGGTGGGCAGTGTGGAACATTGTTGCTACCTGTATGAAAGACACGCGCGCACAAGCCGGGCTGCAGGAACACAGCGTGCTCTGTGGAAAGGGAGCCCAGACCGCCTTTGTCTTCCCGCAGCACGGACAGCAAGACTCGCGCACACACGAGCAAATAACATCTCCCCATAAAGAAATCAAACCACGATGGAAATACCGTGAACACGGCTACAACATACCTTGAATCGCTTACAAATCAAATCACAATAATACTATGAGCAGTAAAGTGAATCTCATTCTAACTTCCAAACAGAAAACGAACAACTTAAAGCCGTGCGAGACAAAGGATAACAACGCCCAGGGCGAGGGAAGGGATCATACAACTCGTTTAACACGTAGGCTTCGCCGCGACCAATATCATTCATAATCTAAACCCAAAAACGTTGATTATGATTATGACTCATCTGTGACGCCGTTTCGCGAGGAAGACCCGCCCCCCCCCTCTTTCCAGATTAATTATTACGGACATCTGCTTCGCTTGAAGAACTTTAATAAATCTCACACACGCGCAGACACACACGGACACACGCGGACACACACGGACACACACACGGACACACACGGACACACACGGNCACACACGCGGACACACGGACACACACGGACACACACGGACGGACGCAGCCGTGTCCACAAAGGATGCCCGGTCCTTTGAAGACATCGCAGAAGCCGAGTGGTCTTTCCAGATATATGTAGAGGTGGTACGTGCTGGCGAGAGAGAATTGTGAGACAGCGCGTAGTGGGTGTCCACATCGCGGTCCGCATAGGCCCCGCCCCCAGGCGCGGAGGGCTATATAAGGCAGCGCTCGGGGAGTCGTCAACCAGTGAAGACAGAAGACGGAGCAAGAGACAGGGCCCAGAGACCCCGAGCCCCGCTGCCCTTGTAAGGGCCGGGACTCTGTGCGGCTCAGTGGCGAGATCTTGGGGATCACAGTCTGACGTCCTTGTAAGGGCCGGGCTGTGTGACCCAGGGGTCGGGACCCGTACCCTGGCTAGGACGGGCCAGATAGCCTCCCCTAGGAAGCGTGTAGCCGGAGGGCCTGAGAGCGTGGCCGAGTTAGGCACGCGTAGCGTAGGCTGTATCTCGGCTGTATTCTGTTACTGTTGTGTTAGTGTTAATGAATAAGTGCTGCCCCGTCAACTCGTCTTCCGCCGTATTTAAGATATTACATATATATCAGACAAGATCATCACTCAGCTCAGCTCATCACCGGGCTCAGCTCATCATCTCATCTCGTCACCTCCAACGGAGGAGGCTCTCTCGTCACCCAGAATGGCGATGCTCGCTGAGTAGCGACGGCGCTACGCCAAGCCGAGGTCTGCACCACCTAAGAAGAATCGCTACCCTGAGCCGCCGAGCGAAACTGACGGAGATTCCAGGTGTCACCCTCGAGCCAACGAAGACACCCAACGTCCACCCAGCAACGAACGAGAGAGCATCGTTCATCGCCAGAGCAGCCGTTGTAGCCGAAACGTCGTGAGAATTATTTAATTGTGTTTAATTTTTATTATTATTTTATTACTTCCCTTCAACGTGACTTTACCGAAAGAACCAAGAAGATGAATCCCTGCAGTCACGAAAGCTTTAAATCGAAAAATAAACTATGAGATTTACGCATTTTTTTACATTTCATTAATTTTTATTATTTTTATCAAAATTTCATAATCCGGCATATACAACAAGGGACTTCAGCGATGGGCCTCGTGGAAGATGAACACGTCACGTGACGCCTCCGTCCCACGTGGCTCTAAGGCCTTTCCTTGTTTCCCGGGCCGCTCAGAACTCGTCGAAGATGTCCAGCAGGCGCGTGTAGGTGTCACGCGTGGCCCACAGCGCCAGCCAGAACGTGCGCGCCTCGCGTCGGCCCTTCTGCTCCACGATGTCCAGCAGCTCAGAGGCAGCAGTGGCACCTCCACTGTTTGACTTGGCCTTGACCTTCTACAACACGACACACACATCAACACACACACACACATCAACACACACACATCAACACACACACATCAACACACACACATCAACACACACACATCAACATCATCAACACACACACAGCTCCTCCACTGTTTGACCAGGCCTTGACTTTCTACACTCAAACAACCACAACGAAAACACGACACACACACATCATCAACACGTCATACACAACAACAGCCGCCATTCGCCACTAAGTGGCGGTGACGTCACCATGACGCTTGTGCGTCAGACGCTGTCTCCCCGACAGACCTGTTCTTCACCTGAGGACGGCTGCTTGCGTTGTGGCCGAAACGTCGTGAGAATTATTTTATTATGTTTATTTTTATTATTTTATTACTTCCCTTCTACGTGACTTTACCGAAAGAACCAAGAAGATGAGACCTCTGCTGCTAAACCGGAGCCGGTCATGAGCACACTGCCCAGGTATGGGAAACTCTCCACTCTCTCCACAACTGCCCTATCACTAATTCAATCATTCACACACTCATTCACCCACCCACTCACTCACCCACTCACTCACCCACTCACTCATTCACCCACTCACTTACTCACCACCCACTCACTCATTCATCCACTAACTCACTCACCCATCCACTCACTCACCCACCCACTCACTTATTCACCCACTCACTCACCACCCACTCACTCACCACCCACTCACTCATTCATCCACTCATTCACCCACTCACTCACCCACTCACTCATTCACCCACTCACTCACCCACTCACCCACCCACTCACTCATTGACCCACTCACTCATTCACCCACTCACTCACCCACTTAATCACCCACCCACTCACTCATTCACCCACTCACTCACCCACTCACCCACCCACCCACTCACTCATCCACCCACTCACTCATTCACCCACTCACTCATTCACCCACTCACTCACCCACTCACTCACCCACTCACTCACCCACTCACTCATTCACCCACTCACTCACCCACTCACTCACCCACCCACTCACTCATCCACCCACTCACTCATCCACCCACTCACTCACTCACCCACCCACCCACCCACTTATCCACCCACTCACTCATCCACCCACTCACCCACTCACTCACTCATTTACCCACTCACCCACCCACCCACTCATCCACCTCGTTGTGAGCAAGGCAGCAACGACATCTTGTCCAGCGGCTGGACCAAGTATGAATGCTTGAACGGTGGCGGTAGCAGTGGTGACCTTGGGGCAGCAGTAGCCACCGTTGGGACGTTATCACTGATTTCAAGAACACAGGATAAGATGTTACTATCCTTTGTGCAAGCACTTCCAAGAGTTCATGAACAGTGAGCCTGATGAAATTTGGGGAGCGCATCGTCAGTAGTGAACCTTTGGTTCCTAGGGTGTTTCGGCCTTTCGCACGATACACCCTCCCCAAAGGCGGCCAGCGACAGGGTGATCAATCCTACGCTTGCGTCCCATTCCCAATAAGTCATAGGAGTTGCCTAGTTGTTGATAGCCAACGTCCCATGGGACTATGAAGAGACTCACGGAACAGAAGTACCCAGGGCTCTCCCTCTAAAATAAGTATAACCCGTAAAAACAAAGTTATTCACTATAAATCCTTGGCGGCTAAAGTCTTCTCGTCCTCTGGCTTGAGATGGCTGCCACCTATGGGTCAGATGATTGTCTGCCAGTATTAAGCAATTGGTAATTAAGTATTTAATTATTTTCCCCTAAACAGTGTAAAATTTGGGATTTTTTTTCCCACGAACATTAATTGTCACGCACAACGAGTCTGTGTGCAAAATGTCAGCTCGATTGGATCACGGGAAGTGGTTAAAAAACGACCGAAAGATTTGCACGGTCGTAAGCAAGCAAGCAAGCACGCAAGCACGCACGCAAGCAAGCGAACTTAATATAAAGGATTTAAAAAGCCTCAATCCACCTCTGCCTACGTCCCCGAACCGTCATCTCCGTTTGGGAATGCCCTGGCGACAGAGACTCACGTCTCTCTCGGCCATCGTGATGACCTCCTTGGCGCTCAGCTCGTTGAGTATCGGCAAGAGATTTCCCTGCAGAGCTCGCACGAGCTGCGGCATCAGAGTAACCATCTTCTCCAGGAGCTCGGTGTCGTCGCCGCAAGCTTGAAGCTTCGCCTCGAACGACGCAGCAGGAGTAGCAGCAGCAGCAGCAGCGGAGTAGCGGCAGGAGAGGCTGCCGGTAACGCTGTCGGGAGCTGGACAGGTACCGTGGCGGCGGCAGCGCCTGGTCCCGGCTGCCCTCGGGCCGTGCTGTCGGAGTCGGCCCTCGCTACGGAGATGGAGAAAGTTGGGGGGGGGAGCTGCTAAAAGCCTCGGTCATGGAGCGCGGTGATCGATAAAGTGGAATGTTTTTTAAAATCCTTTATATTAAGTTCGCTTGCTTGCGCGCTTACGACCGTGCAAATCTTTCGGTCGTTTTTTAACCCACTTCCCGTGATCCAATCGAGCTGACATTTTGCACACAGACTCGTTGTGCGAGACAATTAATTTTCGTGAAAATTTTTTCCCAAAATTTTACACTTTTTAGGAAAAAAAAATAATATTTAATTACCAATTGCTTAATGCTGCTAGGCAATCATCTGACCCATAGGTGGCAGCCATCTCAAGCCAGAGGACGAGAGGACTCTAGCCGCCACGCATATAAAGGATTTATAGTGAAAAACTTTGTTTTTACGGTTAATTTTTAATTGTACCAGAGTCATAGCGCTTGCTGACAAGTTACCTGCTATGTGAGTCACACGTCACACGACAGCAGAGGTCGCAAACGGGTTTTGATTCCTTACCCGTACCCGGCCGCACCAGGGTCGCAAATGCGTACCCGTACCCGCCGGTACGGGTAGCCGGTATCNGGTAGGGTACGGGTACCCGGCCGGGTACGGGTACGGTACCCGTTTTCGACCCTGGCGGCCGGGTACGGGTAGCCGTGAGTCACTGGTGAGTAACCGTTTGTCACTCATTTCCCAACGTCCTGTCTCTTCTCACAATTCAATCCTAGAATCAACCCACCCGCGCCTGCAACGTGGCTTACCCAGAGTNGCAATCTACCCGTACCCGTACCCTACCCGTACCCGGCCCGTACGGGTAGGGTACGGGTATCGGGTACCCGTTTTAGGCCCTGGTGCGGCCGGGTACGGGTATGGGTAAGGAATCAAAACCCGTTTGCGACCTCTGGTTTCCACACAACCGTTAGATCTCTTAGCAGACTCCAAGACACAGGACGGCTCTCCTGACCGAGTCGGTCGCTTCTCTGAAGAGATGCCGCAACACCGGGGTAGTGGCGGCCATCTTTATTTTAGTTTGCATTCTGACCACAAGCATCGTGGTCAATGCAGAGACGATTCCTCGTAAATAAAATCTTTCAGTTTGTTGTTTGGACTTCTTAACAGGGCTGTGTTGTTGGAAGAAGACAGGGGAAACCTGTGATCATATTTTGGTACCGCAAAGGAGTCCCCACGATGTATAAGTTAGTCTCTTTGATTTTGTTTGTTGCTTTAATCATCTCTTACACCCCCCCCCTCTCTCCCACCTCTCCTCCTCGCCATCCGCACTCCGTGACCGGGGACGCCCTCTCGTCCGAGACGTGAAAACGAAACGACGAGAGCGTCGCAAGGGCTAACGGTTGTTTCGGTAAAAGTCACCGTGTAGGTAAAAAACTCAACTTAATAAAAGTAAAATAAAAATCACGACGTTTCGGAGGCAACACAAGCTTTACTTGATACAGCAAGCGAGCTGTCACGGTTCCTCCTGAAGAGGGAACGTCGTGATTCTTATTTAATTTTTATTTTACTTTTATTAATTTTAATTTTTTACCTACACGGTGACTTTACCGAAAAAACCTAAGAATATGAATCCTTGCAGTCACGAAAGAATCAAATCTAGGCCAACGGCTGCTCACGGAGGCCGACGAGGCTAAATGAGAGGGGTGGAGGTGGTGGTGGAGGTGGTGGTGGAGGTGGAGGTGGTGGTGGTGGTGGTGGTGGAGGTGTGGTGGAGGTGGAGGTGGTGGTGGTGGTGGAGGTGGTGGTGGAGATCGCTCACGGAGGCTGACGAGGCTAAATGAGAGGGGTGGAGGTGGAGGTGGTGGTGGAGGTGGAGGTGGAGGTGGTGGTGGAGGTGAGGAGGTGAAGGTGAAGGTGGTGGTGGTGGTGGTGGTGGAGGTGGTGGTGGTGGTGGTGGTGGAGGTGGAAGGTGGTGGTGGAGGTAGAGGTGGAGGTGGTGGATGTGGAGGTGGTGGAGGCTGTGGAGGTGGGGGTGGAGGTGAAGGTGGAGGTGGTGGTGGAGGTGGTGGTGGTGGAGGTGGTGGTGGTGGTGGTGGTGGAGGTGGTGGTGGAGGTGGTGGTGGAGGTGAAGGTGGTGGTGGAGGTAGAGGTGGAGGTGGTGGTGGAGATGGTGGTGGTGGAGGTGGTGGTGGTGATAGAGGTGGCGGTGGTGGACGTGGAGGTGGTGGTGGAGGTGGTCATGGTGGAGATGGTGGTGGTGGTGGTGGATGGTGGTGGTGGTAGAGTGGTGGAGGTGGAGGTAGAGGAGGTGGTGGTGGTGGTGGAGGTGGTGGAGGTGAAAGTGGTGGTGGAGGTAGAGGTGGAGGTGGTGGTGGAGATGGTGGTGGTGGAGGTGGTGGTGGTGATAGAGGTGGAGGTAGAGGTGGACGTGGAGGTGGTGGTGGAGGTGGTCATGGTGGAGATGGTGGTGGTGGTGGTGGAGGTGGAGGTGGTGGTGGTGGTGGAGGTGGAGGTAGAGGAGGTGGTGGTGGTGGTGGAGGTGGTGGAGGTGAAAGTGGTGGTGGAGGTGGAGGTGGTGGTGGTGGTGGAGGTAGAGGTGAAGGTGGTGGTGGAGGTGGTGGTGGTGGTGGTGAAGGTGGGGTGGTAGAGGTGGAGATGGTGGTGGTGGTGGTGGTGGAGGTGGAGTGGTGGTGGTGGTGGTGATGGTGGTGGTGGAGGTGGTGGTGGTGATGGTGGTGGTGTGGTGGAGGTGGTGGTGGAGGTGGAGGTGGCTCACGGAGGCTGTCAAGGAACCCGCCGAGGCCCTCGTATTTGTCCCGCAGCTCGTGGAGAGACGTGAGGAGGTCCACCGCCGCCGGCTGTCCCAGGGCGACTATCTCGGAGATGAGTCGCTCGGCCTGCAGCTCCTGCCGGGGGAGGGGGGGGGACGGTCAACCGGCTGACATTGCAACGTCACCATCAACATCGACAACATCAACATCACCACCATCGCCACCACCGCCACCACCACCTCCAACACCATCGCCACTGCCACGACCACCATCGTCACCGTCGCCACCATCGTCACCATCGCCACCATCACCACCATCGCCACCACCACTGCACCACCATCACCATCACCACCATCACCACCTCCACCACCANTCACCACCATCACCACTGCCACCATCACCATCACCACCACCATCACCATCACCACCACCATCACCATCACCACCGCTACCATCAATACCACCACCATCACCACCATCGCCACCACCATCACCATCACCACCATCACCACCATCAACATCACCACCATCACCACCATCACCACCGCCACCACCACCATCACACCACCACAACCATCAACCCCATATAACCCCATCACCACCATCGCTGCCACCATCACCTCACACATAAACCCAGCACCATCCCCCATCAAACCACCACCACCATCGCCACTGCCACCACCACCATCACCACCATCCCACCACCACCATCACCACCATCATCATCCCACCCCATCCCAACACCACCCACACCACCGTTATCACCACCACCACCACCGCCACCACCACCACCATCACGGTAAGCGTGAGTATCATGGTGGCTAGGAGATNTGATCTTCCTCACCTGGTATGGAGGAGGTCGTGGGTTCGATCCAAGACCCTGTGTGGTAGGTAATGGGTCTCTGTGTGATGACCGTCTATGGGTGCTCTTTGTGAGTGATGATCTATGGGTTCTTTGTGAGTGATGATCTATGGGTCTCTGTTGAGTGGTGATCTATGGGTCTGCTTTGTGATGGTGAGTCTAGGGTCTCTTGTGAGTGATGAGTCTATGGGTCTTGTGTGAGTCTATGGTGAGCTATGGGTCTCTTTGTGAGTGGTGAGTATGGGTCTCTGTGTGAGTCTATGGTGAGTCTATGGGTCTCTGTGTGAGTGGTGAGTCTATGGGTCTCTTTGTGAGATGAGTTATGGGTCTCTGTGTAGTGATAGTCAGGGTCTCTGTGTGAGTGATGATCTATGGGTCTTGGTGATGAGAGCTAGGGTCTCTTTGTGAGTGATGAGTCTATGGGTCTCTGTGTGAGTGGTGAGTCTATGGGTCTCTGTGTGAGTGGTGAGTCTATGGGTCTCTGTGTAGTGGTGAGTCTATGGGTCTCTGTGTGAGTGGTGATCTATGGCTCTCTTTGTGAGTGATGAGTCTATGGTCTCTGTGTGAGTGATGATCTATGGGTCTCTGTGTGAGTGGTGAGTCTATGGTCTCTGTGTGAGTGGTGAGTCTATGGGTCTCTGTGTGAGTCTTTGGGTCTCTGTGTGAGTGATGAGTCTGTGTCTCTGTGTGGTGAGTCTGTGGGTCTCTGTGTGGTGAGTCTGTGGGTCTCTGTGTGGTGAGTCTGTGGGTCTCTGTGTGAGTCTATGGGTCTCTGCGTGTGAGTCTATGGGTCTCTGTGTGCGTGGTGAGTCTATGGGTCTCTGTGTGCGTGGTGAGTCTATGGGTCTCTGTGTGAGTCTATGGGTCTCTGTGTGAGTCTATGGGTCTCTTTGTGAGTGATGAGTCTATGGCTCTCTTTGTGAGTGTGAGTCTATGGGTCTCTGTGTGGTGAGTCTATGGCTCTCTGTGTGATGAGTCTATGGGTCTCTGTGTGGTGAGTCTATGGGTCTCTGTGTGAGTGGTGAGTCTATGGCTCTCTGTGAGTGATGAGTCTATGGTCTCTGTGTGAGTGTGAGTCTATGGGTCTCTGTGTGGTGAGTCTATGGGTCTCTGTGTGGTGAGTCTATGGGTCTCTGTGTGAGTGGTGAGACTTTGGGTCTCTGTGGTGAGTCTATGGTATCTGTGTGGTGAGTCTGTGGGTCTCTGTGTGGTGAGTCTGTGGGTCTCTGTGTGGTGAGTCTGTGGGTCTCTGCGTGGTGAGTCTATGGGTCTCTGCGTGGTGAGTCTATGGGTCTCTGTGGTGAGTCTATGGGTCTCTGTGTGCGTGGTGAGTCTATGGGTCTCTGCATGGTGAGTCTATGGGTCTCTGCATGGTGAGTCTATGGGTCTCTGTGTGGTGAGTCTATGGGTCTCTGTGTGAGTCTATGGTCTCTGTGGGTGAGTCTATGGGTCTCTGTGTGGTGAGTCTATGGGTCTCTGTGTGAGTCTATGTCTCTATGTGNTGAGTCTGTGGGTCTCTGTGTGGTAATTCTATGGGTCTCTGTGTGGTGAGTCTGTGTCTCTGTGTGTGAGTCTGTGGGTCTCTGTGTGATTCTATGGGTCTCTGTGTGGTGAGTCTATGGGTCTCTGTGTGGTGAGTCTATGGGTCTCTGTNTGGTGAATCTATGGGTCTCTGTGTGGTGAGTCTATGGGTCTCTGCATGTGAGTCTATGGGTCTCTATGTGTGAGTCTGTGGGTCTCTGTGTGGTAATTCTATGGGTCTCTGTGTGGTGAGTCTGTGGGTCTCTGTGTGGTGAGTCTGTGGGTCTCTGTGTGATTCTATGGGTCTCTGTGTGGTGAGTCTGTGGGTCTCTGTGTGGTGAGTCTGTGGGTCTCTGTGTGATTCTATGGGTCTCTGTGTGGTGAGTCTATGGGTCTGTGTGAGTCTATGTCTCTATGTGATGAGTCTGTGGGTCTCTGTGTGGTAATTCTATGGGTCTCTGTGTGGTGAGTCTGTGGGTCTCTGTGTGGTGAGTCTGTGGGTCCTGTGTGTAATTCTATGGGTCTCTGTGTGGTGAGTCTATGGGTCTCTGTGTGGTGAGTGTATGGGTCTCTGTGTGGCGAGCCTCTGGGTCTCCGTGGGTCTCCAAGTCTCTGCTCTCACGTCAGGTGGCGCTTCTGGCCGCATTGTAGACGTCCCTGTAGCCCATGGACTCCAACTCGTCCATGAGGGGTCCAGGATCGGCACGGCGAGACGCAGGAGCTGCTCACGGTTCTTCGTGAGGAACAACTCCATCGCTGCTGAGACGGAGAGACACAGACTCACCACTCACACAGAGACTCATAGACTCACCACTCACACAGAGAGCCACAGACTCACCACTCACACAGAGAGCCACAGACTCACCACTCACACAGAGAGACTCACCCACTCACACAGAGAGCCACAGACTCACCACTCACACAGAGAGCCGCAGACTCACCACTCACACAGAGAGCCACAGACTCACCACTCACACAGAGAGCCATAGACTCACCACTCACACAGAGAGTCATAGACTCACACAGAGACCCATAGACTCATCACTCACACAGAGAGCCATAGACTCACCACTCACACAGAGAGTCATAGACTCACCACTCACACAGAGAGCCACAGATTCACCACTCACACAGAGAGCCATAGACTCACCACTCACACAGAGAGCCACAGACTCACCCACTCACACAGAGACATAGACACACACAGAGACCCACAGACTCANCACTCACACAGAGAGCCACAGACTCATCACACAGAGACCCACAGACTCACCACTCACACAGAGAGCCACAGACTCACACAGAGACCCACAGACTNATCACACACACAGAGAGCCACAGACTCACCACTCACACAGAGAGCCACAGACTCACCACTCACACAGAGACTCATAGACTCACCACTCACACAGAGACCCACAGACTCACCACTCACAGCAGAGAGCCACAGACTCACCACTCACCGACAGAGAGCCACAGACTCACCACTCACACAGAGAGCCATAGACTCACCACTCACACAGAGAGCCATAGACTCACCACTCACACAGAGAGCCACAGACTCATCACTCACACAGAGAGCCACAGACTCACCACTCACACAGAGAGTCATAGACTCACCACTACACAGAGACCCACAGACTCACCACACCGAGACCCACAGACTCACACAGAGACCCATAGACTCACACAGACCCATAGACTCAGCCACACAGACACAGACTCACCACACAGACCCATAGACTCACCACCACACAGAGACCCATAGACTCCCACAGAGACCCACAGACTCACCACTCACACAGAGACTCATAGACACCCCCACAGACTCACCACTCACACAGAGACCCATAGACTCACCACACAGAGACCTATAGACTCACCACTCACAGAGACCCATAGACTCACCACTCACACAGAGACCCATAGACTCACCACTCACACAGAGACCCATAGACTCACCACTCACACAGAGACCTATAGACTCACCACTCACACAGAGAGTCATAGACTCACCACTCACACAGAGAGTCAGAGACTCACCACTCACACAGAGAGCCATAGACTCACCACACAGAGAGCCACAGACTCACCACTCACACAGAGACCCATAGACTCACCACTCACACAGAGAGCCACAGACTCACCACACAGAGACCCATAGACTCACCACACAGAGACCCATAGACTCACCACTCACACAGAGACCCATAGACTCATCACACAGAGATCCACAGACTCACCACTCACACAGAGACCCATAGACTCATCACACAGATCCACAGACTCATCACACAGAGACCCATAGACTCAACACAGAGACCCATAGACTCATCACTCACACAGAGACCCATAGACTCCCTACACACACAGAGAGCCATAGACTCACCACTCACACAGAGACCCACAGACTCACCACACAGAGACCCACAGACATCACACAGAGACCCATAGACTCACCACACAGAGACCCACAGACTCATCACACAGAGATCCACAGACTCACCACACAGAGACCTATAGACTCACCACTCACACAGAGACCCATAGACTCACNACTCACACAGAGACCCACAGAGACCCACAGACTCAGAGACCCATAGACTCACCACTCACCACACAGAGACCCATAGACTCACCACACAGAGACCCACAGACTCACCACCACACAGAGACCCACAGACTCATCACACAGAGATCCACAGACTCACCACACAGAGACCTATAGACTCACCACTCACACAGAGACCCATAGACTCACCACTCACACAGAGACCGATAGACTCATCACCACACAGAGACCCATAGACTCACCACTCACACAGAGACCCATAGACTCACCACACAGAGGCACATAGACTCACCACTCAGAGATCCACAGACTCATCACACAGAGACACATAGACTCACCACTCACACAGAGACCCACAGACTCACCACACGGAGACCCATAGACTCACCACACAGAGACCCACAGACTCACCACACAGAGACCCATAGACTCACTCACACAGAGACCCACAGACTCGCCACACAGACCCACAGACTCACCACACAGAGACCCATAGACTCACCATCACCACCACACAGAGACCCACAGACTCACCACACAGAGACTCACCACACAGAGACTCACCACACAGTGAGACCCATAGAATCAACACACAGAGACCCATAGACTCACCACACAGAGACCCACAGACTCACCACACAGAGACCCACAGACTCACCACACAGAGACCCACAGACTCACCACACAGACCCATAGACTCACCACACAGAGACCCACAGACTCACCACACAGACCCACAGACTCGCACAGAGACCCACAGACTNACCACACAGAGACCCACAGACTCACCACACAGAGACCCACAGACTCGCTCACACAGAGACCCACAGACTCACCACACAGAGACCCATAGACTCACCACACAGACCCACAGACTCACCACACAGAGACCCATAGACTCACTCACACAGAGACCCACAGACTNACCACACAGAGACCCACAGACTNACCACACAGAGACCCATAGACTCACCACACAGAGACCCACAGACTCACCACACAGAGACTCATAGACTCACTCAACAGAGACCCATAGACTCACCACTCACACAGAGACCCACAGACTCACCACACAGAGACCACAGACTCACCACACAGAGACCCACAGACTCACACACAGACACACAGACTCACCACACAGAGACCCACAGACTCACCACACAGAGACCCATAGACTNACCACACAGAGACCCACAGACTCGCCACACAGAGACCACAGACTCACCACACAGAGACCCATAGACTCACACACAGACCCACAGACTCACCACACAGAGACCCATAGACTCACACACAGAGACCACAGACTCACCACACAGAGACCCACAGACTCACCACACAGAGACCCATAGACTCACCACACAGAGACCCACAGACTCACCACACAGAGACTCATAGACTCACTCAAACAGAGACCCATAGACTCACCACTCACAGAGACCCACAGACTCACACAGAGACCCATAGACTCACACACAGAGACCCACAGACTCACCACACAGAGACTCATAGACTCACTCAAACAGAGACCCATAGACTCACCACTCACACAGAGACCCACAGACTCACCACACAGAGACCCACAGACTCACCACACAGAGACCCGCAGACTCACCACACAGACACCCACAGACTCACCACACAGAGACACACACAGAACCACACAGAGACCCACAGACTCACCACACAGAGACACACAGAGACCCATAGACTAACCTCTCACGCAGAGACGTTGATGGTGGTGGTGGGTGATGGTGGTGATGGTGGTTGTGATGGTGGTGGTGATGGTTGTGATGGTGGTGATGGTGGTAGTAGTGGTGGTGATGGTGGTGGTAGTGATGGTGGTGATGATGGTGGTGATGGTGGTGGTGGTGATGGTGGTGGTAGTGGTGGTGTGATGGTTGTGATGGTGGTGATGGTGGTGGTGGCTTCCGTCCAAAGTTTCGGCGAAACTGAAACTGCAGTATTTCCGCTGCCGCTTAAGAGTGACTCACAGAGACAAAGCTGCCCCAGGTAGCCTTTAGCAGGGCTGTAGGGGCAAGTGCTGTTACGACACACAGACAAAGATCCCCAGGTACTCTAACAGGCGTAGGGGCAAGTGCTGACACACACAAAGCTCCCCAGGTAGCCTCTAGCAGGCTGTTGGGGCAAGTGCCGTTAAAACAACCGCCATTCGCCACTAAGTGGCGGTGACGTCACCACGACGCTTGTGCCAGGCCAAGTGCACCTTGAGGCTACCACGTGAAGTGTCGAACGCCCGCTGGCAGGAGGTCACGGGCAGACCCAGCAGGTGCCACGGGTCGACTGACCGAGATGACCGAGATGACTGGCTGATGCACCACCTGTGCCCCCTACTGTGCCAACTTGCTGCGCTTTAGCCACCCGGCGCTCCGCTCGTTGTTGTGAGGTCGCTCCTCGCCCTCCGTTGTTGTTGGAGGGCGACTGCCTCCAACTGCCCAGTAGCGTCCTTCACGAGCCTCCTCCACTGAGGCCGATCTTGACACCGCTGGTACCAGCCATCGGCAAGTCCACTCAGCTCCACGTCCTCCTGTACCACATCACTCCATCTCTTCTCAGCCCGTGTCACTCACTCACCCACTCACTCACCCACTCACTCAATCAGCTCCACGTCCTCCTGTACCACTCACTCCATCTCTTCTCTAGCCCGTGNCACTTCACTNACCCACTCACTCAGCTCCACGTCCTCCTGTACCACATCACTCCATCTCTTCTCTAGCCCGTGTCACTCACACACTCACCCACTCACTCACTCACCCACTCACTCAGCTCCACGTCCTCCTGTACCACATCACTCCATCTCATCTCTAGCCCGTGCCGCGCCGTTTAGCCCCCTCGATCCGGCCGAACAAAAGCTGTTTAGGCATGCGGTGGCTGGGCATGCGGGCTACATGACCCAGCCAACGCAGCCTTGCCTGCCGGAGGAGCTCACCGATGGGACTTTGCCCAGATCTTTCGAGGGCGACTGCCTCCCAACTGGCCCAGTAGCCTCAAGGTGCACCTAGCCTGGCACTAGCCCCAGTAGCAGCAGCGTCCTTCACGAGCTCCACATTTTACTTTTTCATTCATGTCCATGGGTAGTAAGTTTTAATTTCCGAATTTCTAATGCCTCAAAAGTATGGAAAATTGGCTGTTATTAGTATTACTACTGCACACAAACTTTGCTTTTGTGACCAGGTCCGTGACATTTAGGAATGTACCTATTTCACTATGTAACACGATTTTTTGTCCATGGGTAGCGAGTGTTATTTCACTAATTGCTCATGCCTCAAAAGTATGGAAAATTGGCTGTGAATCCCCACAAACTTAGATTTTGTGACCAGGACAGAAAATATGCTGCATTGGAATTGCTGCTGATGCATTGGCATTGTTGATGCATTGGCATTGTTGATGCATTGTTGATGCATTGGCATTGTTGATGCATTGGCATTGTTGATGCATTGGCATTGTTGATGCATTGGCATAGCCTGCCTAGCTAATGTAAGTAGACTCACTCATAGCCTGCACACACACATACATACACACACAGACACACACACACAGACACACACACAGACACACACACACACACAGACACACACACACATACACACATGAAGTGAGCGGAGTTGATGCCGAACAGCAACGCTGTTACGGTGCCAGGCTAGGTGCAGGAGGTCACGGGACAGACCCTGCAGGTGCCACGGGCCGACTGCTGTGCCAGGCTAGGTGCAGGTCACGGGACAGACCCAGCAGGTGCCATGGGTTGACTGCTGTGCCAGGCTAGGTGCAGGAGGTCACGAGACAGACCCAGCAGGTGCCATGGGTTACTGCTGTGCCAGGCTAGGTGCAGGAGGAGGTTACGGGACAGACCCAGCAGGTGCCATGGGTTTACAGCCGTGCCAGGCTAGGTGCAGGAGGTCACAGGACAAACCCTGCAGGTGCCATGGGCCGACGTTAGTGCCAGGCTAGGTTCATGAGGTGGTCACGGACAGACCCAGCAGGTACCATTGGTTGACAGCTGTACCAGGCTAGGTGCAGGAGGAGGTGGTCACGGGACAGACCCAGCAGGTGCCACGGGCCGACTGCTGTGCCAGGCTAGGTGCATGAGGTCACAGGACCAACCCAGCAGGTACCATTGGTTGACAGCCGTGCCAGGCTAGGTGCAGGAGGAGGTCACGGGACAGACCCAGCAGGTGCCATGGGTTGACAGCTGTGCCAGGCTAGGTGCAGGAGGAGGTGGTCACGGACAGACCCAGCAGGTGCCACGGGCCGACTGCTGTGCCAGGCTAGGTGCATGAGGTCACAGGACCAACCCAGCAGGTGCCACGGGCCGACAGCCGTGCCAGGCTAGGTGCATGAGCAGTTCACGTTGAACCTCTTTCGTGCCGTACGTAGCGATACAAACCGAGTACTCTGAAGCCATTGGGTGTGTTTGTTGTTATTAATTTTGTTTTTATTATTGAACGCAGTCCCCATGGGGGGGGGGGTGTATCACATCGTCTCCATCGCTTAAGGCAGATCCCAGTCGCAGAGAAGGTGATCGACCAGCAGAGGGCGCATTGCCAGACGGTCATCCGGTCTCAAGACACACGGGGATGAGCTTAGCTGCGTCACTTCCCTTCCAATCACCATCATCATCATCGTCATCAACGTTGTCATCTGTCTCACTCCATTATCATCTGTCTGTCTCTACATTATCTCTCTCATCTGTCATCTCTCTATCATCACTCTGTTATCTTCTCTCTCATCTCTCTATCACTCTGTTATCTTCTCTCTCATCTCTCTATCACTCTGTTATCTTCTCTCTCCACCATCTCTATCATCTCTCTATCATATCTCCACCATCTCTCTCCACCATCTCTCTCTCATCATCTCTCTCCACCATCTCTCTCTCTATCATCTCTCTATCACTGTTATCATCTCTCTATCACTCTGTTATCATCTCTCTATCATCTCGCTCTCCACCATCTCTCTATCACTGTTATCATCTCTCTATCACTCTGTTATCATCTCTCTATCATCTCGCTCTCCACCATCTCTCTATCACTGTTATCATCTCTCTATCACTCTGTTATCATCTCTCTATCATCTCGCTCTCCACCATCTCTCTATCACTGTTATCATCTCTCTATCACTCTGTTATCATCTCTCTATCATCTCGCTCTCCACCATCTCTCTATCATCTCGCTCTCCACCATCTCTCTATCACTGTTATCATCTCTCTATCACTCTGTTATCATCTCTCTATCATCTCGCTCTCCACCATCTCTCTATCATCTCGCTCTCCACCATCTCTCTATCATCTCGCTCTCCACCATCTCTCTATCACTGTTATCATCTCTCTATCACTCTGTTATCATCTCTCTATCATCTCGCTCCACCACCATCTCTCCACCACCATCTCTTTCTCTACCACCACTGTATCATCTCTCTCCCACCACCATCTCCCTCCACCATCTCTCTCCACCATCTCTCTCCACCATCTCTCCACCATCTCTCTTCTCTACCACCTCTATCATCTCGCTCCACCACCATCTCCACCACCACCATCTCTCTCTCCACCATCTCTCTCTCACCATCTCCCTCCACCACTCCACCATCTCGCTCCACCTCTCTCTCCACCATCTCGCTCCACCACCATCTCGCTCCACCACCATCTCTCTCCACCACCATCTCTTTCTCTACACCACTGTATCATCTCTCTCCACCATCTCTCTCCCTCTCTCCATCTCTCTCTCTCCACCATCTCTCTCCACCATCTCTCTCTCTACCACCTCTATGATCTCCCTCCACCACCATCTCTCTCCACCACCATCTCTCTCCACCACCATCTCCCTCCACGACCATCGCGTTTAAAACAAATAAGACAGCAGTCAGACCGCTTACAAAAATATATATCGCTGTGAATATATAGAGAAGCATTGAGTAGTAATCATCATCATCATCATCACCTATAGCGATCCCAGCCGTCAATAAAAACATATATAGAGTGTGTGTGAGTGTATGTGTGAGTGTGTGTGAGTGTGAGAGTGTGTGTGAGTGTGTGTGAGTGTGCGAGTGGGAGTGTGTGAGTGTGTGAGTGTGCGAGTGGTGTGTGGGAGTGTGTGAGTGTGTGTGAGTGTGTGAGTGAGTGNTAGTGTGTGTGAGTGTGTGTGAGAGTGTGTGTGTGTGTGAGAGTGTGTGAGTGTGTGTGAGAGTGTGTGTGTGTGCGAGTGTGTGAGTGTGAGTGATGTGTGTGTGCGAGTGCGTGAGTGTGTGTGTGAGTGCGTGTGGTGTGTGGGAGTGTGTGTGTGAGTGTGTGTGTGTATGTGAGTGTGTGCGAGTGTGTGTGAGTGTGCGAGTGGAGTGTGTGTGTGTGTGGGAGTGTGTGTGTGAGTGCGTGTGGGTGTGTGGGAGTGTGTGTGTGGGAGTGTGTGAGTGTGTGTGATTGTGTGTGGGAGTGTGTGTGAGTGTGTGTATGTGATTGTGTGTATGTGAGTGTGTGAGTGAGTGTATGCGAGTGGGTGTGTGCGAGTGTGTGCATGTGTGAGTGTATGTGAGTGAGTGAGTGCGAGTGTGTGTGTGAGTGTATGTGTGTGTGTGAGTGCGAGTGTGCGTGTGTGTGTGTGAGTGAGTGCGAGTGTGTGTGTGAGTGTGTGCGTGTGTGTGTGTGTGAGTGCGAGTGTGTGCGAGTGTGTGCGTGTGTGTGTGTGAGTGTGTGTGCGAGTGTGTGAGTGTGTGAGTGAGTGTATGCGAGTGTGTGAGTGTGTGTGTGAGTGTGTGTGAGTGTGTGCGTGTGTGTGTGCAGAGTGTGTGTGTGTGTATGTGAGTGTGTGTGAGTGTGAGTGTGTGCTGAGTGAGTGCGAGTGTGTGTGTGTGTGAGTGCGAGTGTGTGAGTGCGAGTGTGTGCGAGTGTGTGCGTGTGTGTGCGAGTGTGTGAGTGTGTGAGTGAGTGTATGCGAGTGTGTGAGTGTGTGCGAGTGTGTGCGTGTGTGAGTGTGTGAGTGTATGTGAGTGAGTGAGTGCGAGTGTGTGTGTGAGTGTATGTGTGTGTGTGAGTGCGAGTGTGCGTGTGTGTGTGTGAGTGAGTGCGAGTGTGTGTGTGAGTGTGTGCGTGTGTGTGTGTATGTGAGTGCGAGTGTGTGTGTGAGTGTGTGCGTGTGTGTGTGTATGTGAGTGCGAGTGTGTGAGTGTGTGCGAGTGTGTGCGTGTGTGTGTGTGAGTGTGTGTGCGAGTGTGAGTGTGTGAGTGAGTGTATGCGAGTGTGTGAGTGTGTGTGAGTGTGTGCGTGTGTGTGTGTGTGCGTGTGTGTGTGTGTGTGAGTGCGAGTGTGTGAGTGCGAGTGTGTGCGAGTGTGTGAGTGTGTGAGTGCGAGTGTGTGCGTGTGTGAGTGCGAGTGTGTGCGTGTGTGTGAGTGTGTGCGAGTGTGTGAGTGAGTGCGAGTGTGTGTGTGTGTGAGTGTGTGTGCGAGTGTGTGAGTGTGTGAGTGAGTGTATGCGAGTGTGCGAGTGTGTGCGAGTGTATGCGTGTGTGTGTGTGTGAGTGTATG
Source organism: Lethenteron camtschaticum (assembly GCA_018977245.1). Taxonomy (NCBI): domain Eukaryota; kingdom Metazoa; phylum Chordata; class Hyperoartia; order Petromyzontiformes; family Petromyzontidae; genus Lethenteron; species Lethenteron camtschaticum. Next base: position 26,841 of record WFAB01002182.1, read on the forward strand.
CGAGTGTGTGAGTGTGTGTGCGAGTGTGTGCGAGTGTGTGCGTGTGAGTGTGTGTGCGAGTGTGTGAGTGTGTGAGTGAGTGTATGCGAGTGTGTGAGTGTGTGTGAGTGTGTGCGTGAGTGTGTGAGTGTGTGTGCGAGTGTGTGAGTGTGTGAGTGAGTGTATGCGAGTGTGTGAGTGTGTGTGAGTGTGTGCGTGTGTGTGTGTGAGTGAGTGTATGCGAGTGTGTGAGTGTGTGCGAGTGTGTGCGTGTGTGTGCCAGTGGCGATAATCCTAACCGGTTCTGGGCCTCCCGGAGGTCGACTCAGCCTCAAATGAGTACCCGGTGCAGTGAACATCGCTAGCACTGGGGGGGGGGGGGGGGTAGCCTTCACAGGTGCTCGCTAACAGCACTTGCCCCTACAGTCTGTTAAGGCTACCCGGGGTGGGGATGGGGTCTTTGTCTTTGTAGAATCAAGTCTTGAGATGATTCAACGGCAGGTGAAATGATGGGTACAGAATCTCCGAAGCACCAGCAGTGACCCCCACACAGAGACACACAGACACACACAGACACACACACACGCAGACACACACAGACACACACACAGACACACAAACAGACACACGCAGACACACAGAGATATACACAGACACACAAACACACACGCAGACACACACACGCAGACACACACACACAGACACACACACAGACATACACACAGACACACGCAGACACACACAGATACACACAGACACACAAACACACAGACACACACGCAGACACACACACGCAGACACACACACACAGACACACATAGACACACACATACACACACAGACACACACACAGTGAGACCCACAGACACACAGACACACATAGACACACACAGACACACACACAGACACATGAAGTGAGCGGAGTTGATGCCGAACGGCAACGCTGTTACGGTGCCAGGCTAGGTGCAGGAGGAGGTCACGGGACAGACCCAGCAAGTGCCATGGGTTGACTGCTGTGCCAGGCTAGGTGCATGAGGAGGTCACGGGACAGACCCAGCAGGTGCCATGGGTTGACAGCTGTGCCAGGCTAGGTGCAGGAGGAGGTCACGGGACAGACCCAGCAGATGCCATGGGCTGACAGCTGTGCCAGGCTAGGTGCATGAGGAGGTCACGGGACAGACCCAGCAGGTGCCATGGGTTGACTGCTGTGCCAGGCTAGGTGCATGAGGAGGTCACGGGACAGACCCAGCAGGTGCCATGGGTTGACAGCTGCTGTGCCAGGCTAGGTGCAGGAGGAGGTCACGGGACAGACCCAGCAGGTGCCATGGGTTGACAGCTGCTGTGCCAGGCTAGGTGCAGGAGGAGGTCACGGGACAGACCCAGCAGGTGCCATGGGCTGACAGCTGCTGTGCCAGGCTAGGTGCAGGAGGAGGTCACGGGACAGACCCAGCAGGTGCCACGGGCTGACTGCTGTGCCAGGCTAGGTGCAGGAGGTCACGGGACAGACCCTGCAGGTGCCATGGGTTGACAGCTGTGCCAGGCTAGGTGCAGGAGGTCACGGGACAGACCCTGCAGGTGCCATGGGTTGACTGCTGTGCCAGGCTAGGTGCAGGAGGAGGTCACGGGACAGACCCAGCAGGTGCCATGGGTTGACAGCTGTGCCAGGCTAGGTGAGGGAGGAGGTCACGGGACAGACCCTGCAGGTGCCATGGGTTGACTGCTGTGCCAGGCTAGGTGCAGGAGGAGGTCACGGGAGAGACCCTGCAGGTGCCATGGGTTGACTGCTGCTGTGCCAGGCTAGGTGCAGGTCATGGGACCGACCCTGCAGGTGCCATGGGTTGACTGCTGTGCCAGGCTAGGTGCAGGAAGGGGTCACGGGACAGACCCAGCAGGTGCCATGGGTTGGCCGCTGTGCCAGGCTAGGTGCAGGAGGAGGTCACGGGACAGACCCTGCAGGTGCCATGGGTTAACAGCTGTGCCAGGCTAGGTGCAGGAGGAGGTCAGGGATAGACCCTGCAGGTGCCATGGGTTGACTGCTGTGCCAGGCTAGGTGCAGGAAGGGGTCACGGGTCAGACCCTACAGGTGCCATGGGTTGAATGCTGCTGTGCCAGGCTAGGTGCAGCGGGAGGTCACGCAGACGATAGCTCCGGGCGTAGGCGTGGCTGTGTGTGCTTGTGGCGAGGTGGATGGGTGGATGAGTGGGATGGGTGGTGAACCCCAGAGCGTCAGCCCCTCCCCTTACTCCAGAGGTCAACTGCGGGAGGGAGAGACAAGCCCTACCCTGCACAGTCAGTGACATCTCCACTACCACCACTCCACTACCACCTCCCCCTGGTAGGCGTGGCTAAGTGCGTGTGGGGAGGTGCCAGCGCACAGACGCAGGCAGGCAGCGCCATCGCTGCTGCTGCTGATGCTGCTGCTGATGCTGCTGCTGCTGATGCTGCTGCTGATGCTGCTGATGCTGCTGCTGCTGATGCTGCTGCTGCTGCTGATGCTGCTGCTGCTGCTGCTGTTCCCGCTGCTACCACTGGGGGTGGCGTAGCTCTGTGTGTGTGGGGGGGGAGGGATGGGAGGTAAACCCCACAGCGTTGACCTCACCTCTAACCCCAGGGGTAGCCGTGGTTGTGTGTGGGAGGTGGCGGCACGGGTGGTGTGGGTGCTGTGGGTGGTGCAGCTTTAACCCCTCCACCCACCTCTAGCCACCGCCACCACCACACACCACCACCGCCACCACCACCGCCACACCACCACCATCGCCACCACCTCCATCGCCACCACCACCACCACCACCTCCATCGCCACCACCACCACCACCACCACCACCACCGCCACCACCGCCACCACCGCCACCACCGCCACCACCACCGCCACCACAACTACCGCCACCACCACCACCGCCCCCCTCCCACTCACGGGGGACGCTACTCTGGTTAAGCCTCCGGGAGAGACGGCCGAGTCCCGTGCAGCGTGTAGGGGCTGTCGTAGCCGGCGGGCAGACGGCACCGGTGCCACCGCTGCCGCCAAAGCGGTGGCAGCCGTGGTTTGTGTGTGTGTGGTGTGGGTGGTGTGCGTGGTGTGGGTGCTGTGGGTGGTGTGCGTGGTGGCACGGTGGTGTGGGTGGTGTGTGTGGTGGTGTGTGTGGTGGTGTGGGTTGTGTGGGTTGTGTGGGTGGTGGCACGGGTGGTGGACCCGCGGGTTTAACCCCCCAATCTCTAACCGCCACCACCACCACGCCACCACCACACCGCCACCACCACCACCACCGCCCCCTCCCGCTCACGGCTGACGCTACTCAAGGGTAGCTCCCGGGAGACATCCTCGCCCCGTACAGTGCGTAGGGGCTGTAGTAGCCGGCAGGCGCCGCCCCTCCACCCCCCCGGCCCCTCCCCCGGCGGCGGAGCGGCGGGGGGGCCAGGGCGTACACGGCGGGGGCGTCGCCGCCGCTGACGACGCCGCCGCCGCCGTCGCCGCGGCGACCGAGGCCGCCCCAGCGGCGTGCCCCTTCGCGTACGGGTGGTAGCGGCCCATCCCCGGCACCAGCCCCACCGGGCTGTAGGCCCCCCTCCTCCTCCGTAGGCTCCGCCTCCTCCGTAGGCTCCTCCTCCTCCGTAGGCCCTCCTCCTCCGTAGGCCCCTCCTCCGTAGGCCCCTCCTCCGTAGGCCCCTCCTCCTCCGATGGCCGCCGCGGACGCTGACCGCAGCGGCGAACCTCCCCGTCCGCTCGCGAGCCCGGCCAGCAACAGCTGCTGCTGCTGCTGCTGCACCTGCTGCTGCTGCTGCTGCTGCAGCATCGCGTGGTAGTGGGCGGCGCTCGCGTAAGGGGACTGCTGGAACTTCTCGGGGGCGACGAGCAGAGGGACGCTTTGTCGTGGAGTCCCGCGGACGGACGCCCCGCGGCCGACGCCGCCCAAACGTGGCAGGCCTTGTCGGCGTAGACATCCGACGGCGGCGGAGACGACGAAGCGGCCGCGGCAGCAGCGGCGGCAGCGGCGGCGGCCGCCCCCGCCCGCCCTCGCGGCTGCTGCTGCTGCTGCTGCTGCTGTGGTCCTGCCAGGAGGAGCAGGAGGGGTCTTCGGCGGCCTGCGGTCGCCGCTCTCCCGACGCCAGCCAGCGGCACGCCGACGAGTAAGCGGCGGCGGCGGCGGCCGCCTCGCCGGAGTTAGACGAGGCGGCGGCGGAGGCGGCGGCGTTTTGCAGGAGCAGGCCGTAGGGTAGGCCGTGGCGGCCGTGGCGGCGAGGGACAACGCCGGGTAGCAGCCCGCGTAGTACGGGACGAGGACGAGGAAGACACCCCGCCGGGGTAGGCGGCGTGGGCCGACTCGGGCACCAGCGCCAGCGCCAGCGGCAGCGAGCCGGCGGCTCCGGACGACGACGGGGAGGCGGCGGCCATCAGCGCGGCGCGGGTGGCCGCCTCGTGAGCACAACCGCCAGGAACGTGGTACCCCAGACAGCAGCAGCCCGCACTACCGGCGCTACCGGCACCACCACCGCACCACCGGCACCGCCGTTGCCGTAGAAGTAGTTGTAGTTGCCGACGCCGCCCCGGCGACGGCGCCGTTGTAGAAGTAGTAGGGCTCGTGGCCGCACGACGCCGACTGCTGCTGCTGCAGCAGCTGCTGATACTGCAGCTGCTGCTGGTACTGCTGCAGCTGCTGCTGGTACTGCAGCTGTAGCAGCTGCTGCTGCTGCTGCTGTTGCTGCTGCAGCTGCTGCTGCTGCTGTTGTTGTTGTTGCTGGTGGTGCTTGGAAGGAGAAGCACAGGCGGAGGCGGAGGAGGCGGTGGAGGCGGGGCAGCGAAGGGGTGCGGCGAGGGTACGACGTGGGGCGGGAGTGGTGGGACAGCGCCGAGGGCTGCGCGTCGCCGGGTTTGTAGGGAGACACGGGCACCACGTGGCCGTGCGGGTGGGCCGGCGGCGGCGCCGGCGGCGGCGGCGGCGAATGGCGATTCACCTGCGAACAAACGTCAGCGGTGGACCGTGTGACCTTGGCGCGCCCCCACGAAGGAGGTTTCGCTGGGTTGGGTCGCCGCGTGAATGTATCAATGCCGTGTCGTTAAAAGCCGCCCGGCACGGCACGGCCAACTGGTGAGGGTTTGTGTGTCGCGTAAAGAGAACGTGGCCAATTCGTCACCAGTACAGCACCAGTGTGTAGTGTAGTAGTGAATATTATTTTTGTGAGGTTCGGTGCGGCTGAAGCACGCTGTTAGGAAAGAGCCTTTGTTGTGTAAACTAGGTGCGGATGATGTAAAGGTGCGTGTAAAAGGGACTGAGCCTTTTTGTTATGTAGAGATGATGCGGCTGAAATCGCTGCCAGGAAATGAGTCTTTGTTGTGTAGAATGGTTGACTGAGCCTATTGTTATGTAGAGGTGGTGCGGCTGAAATCGCTGCCAGGAAATGAGCCTTTGTTGTGTAGAATGGTTGACTGAGCCTTTGTTATGTAGAGGTGGTGCAGCTGAAATCGCTGCCAGGAAATGAGTCTTTGTTGTGTAGAATGGTTGACTGAGCCTATTGTTATGTAGAGGTGGTGGCTGAAATCGCTGCCAGGAAATGAGTCTTTGTTGTGTAGAATGGTTGACTGAGCCTATTGTTATGTAGAGGTGGTGCGGCTGAAATCGCTGCCAGGAAATGAGTCTTTGTTGTGTAGAATGGTTGACTGAGCCTATTGTTATGTAGAGGTGGTGCGGCTTAAACGCTGCCAGGAAATGAGTCTTTGTTGTGTAGAATAGTTGACTGAGCCTATTGTTATGTAGAGGTGGTGTGGCTTAAATCGCTGCAGGAAATTAGTCTTTGTTGTGTAGAATGGTTGACTGAGCCTATTGTTATGTAGAGGTGGTGCGGCTGAAATCGCTGCCAGGAAATGAGTCTTTGTTGTGTAGAATGGTTGACTGAGCCTATTGTTATGTAGAGGTGGTGTGGCTGAAATCGCTGCCAGGAAATGAGTCTTTGATGTGTAGAATGGTTGACTGAGCCTATTGTTATGTAGAGGTGGTGCGGCTGAAATCGCTGCCAGGAAATGAGTCTTTGTTGTGTAGAATGGTTGACTGAGCCTATTGTTATGTAGAGGTGGTGTGGCTGAAATCGCTGCCAGGAAATGAGTCTTTGTTGTGTAGAATGGTTGACTGAGCCTATTGTTATGTAGAGGTGGTGTGGCTGAAATCGCTGCCAGGAAATGAGTCTTTGTTGTGTAGAATGGTTGACTGAGCCTATTGTTATGTAGAGGTGGTGCGGCTGAAATCGCTGCCAGGAAATGAGTCTTTGTTGTGTAGAATGGTTGACTGAGCCTATTGTTATGTAGAGGTGGTGCGGCTGAAATGGCTGCCAGGAATGCTCCAAATATGTGTAGTTAAATCTTTTTTGAACGGGTAGCCGGGTATCGGGTATCCGATTGCGACCTCTGGGATGAAGCCATGTTGCAGGCGCCGGTGGGTTGATTCTAGGAACTTGAATTGTGAGAAGAGACAAGACGTTGGGAAATGAGTGACAAACGGTTACTCACCAGTGACTCACGGCCTACCCGTACCCGGCCGTACCAGAGTCGCAAACGGCTACCAGTACCCGGTCGGGTACGGGTAGCCGGGTATCGGGTAGGGCACGGGTATCGGGTACCCGATTGCGACCTCTGGCTCGTAGCCGTTGTTTTGTTGTTGCTGATGGAACGCGATTAATGAGCCGTCTGTGTTGAGGCTACTTTGTGTGAGAGCGCGTGGGGAGACCCCGGGTTCGATACCCGCTCACGGCCAACACCGGCGACGATTATCTGAACCGGTCCTGGGCCTCCCCTAAGTTCGACTCCGACTCAAATGAGTAGCTGGTGTAGCGGTGGTTGTGGTGTGGTGGTGGTGTGTAGCGGTGGTGGTGTAGCGGTGGTGGTGAGCGGTGATGGCAGTGTGGTGGTTGTGGTGGTGTAGCGGTGGTGGTAGTGGTGGTGATGGTGGTGTAGCGGTGGTGATGGTGGTGTAGCGGTGATGGTGGTGGTGTAGCGGTGTGGTAGTGGTGGTGATGGTGGTGTAGCGTGGTGGTGGTGGTGTAGCGGTGGTGTAGCAGTGGTGTAGTAGTGGTGTAGCGGTGGTGGTGGTGGTGTAGTGGTGGTGTAGCGGTGGTGTAGTGGTGGTGGTGGTGTAGCGGTGATGGTGGTGGTGTAGTGGTGGTGGTGTAGTGGTGGTGGTGTAGCAGTAGTGGTGTTGTGAACAACGCTAGCACTGGGGAGACAAAGGCGGCCGGGCGTGTTTCTGGTACCCACCCACCCCCTCGTGTACCATACCGGTAGCCTTCACAGGTACTACTCGCTAACAGCACTTGCCCCAACAGTCTATTACAAGCTACACGGGGGATCTTTGTCTGTGTGTGTGTGCGCGTGTGTACCTGGCTCACTTCCACGTTGATGCCGGCGCAGCTGACGCTGATCTTGTTGCGGCCGGCGCTGACCTCGGCCTGCGCCGAGACGCACACGGACGCCGACACGGACACGGACGCCGCCACTCCTCCCGCCACTCCTCCCGCTCTCTCCTCTCTCCCCGGCTGCCTGAAGCGCTCCCCGCGCACCCCGAGCCGCAGGACACTCCGACGCCATCGGACGTTGGCCGTGGGCCACCTCCTCCTCCACCTCCACCTCCACCAACACCTCCACCACCACCGCTGCCACCAATGCCACCGCTGCCACCGCTGCCACCAATGCCACCGCTGCCACCAAATGCCACTGCTGCCACCAATACCACCACCGCTGCCACCAATGCCACCGCTGCCACCAATGCCACCACCGCTGCCACCAAACGGACCGGGGGCTGCTGCCGTGTCCTCCTGAATCCCACGGTCGGCATCCCTGGCAGCGGTGGCGGCGTTCCGTCTCCGGAGGAGGACCCGCCGCTGGAGGAGGAGCCTCCGTCCCCCTCGAGAAGGGAGCGGCGACCCCCGACTCCTCCTGCTGCTGCACCGCCATCGTCATCGCCATCGTCGCCCCGACACCGCCGCCGCGGTCGATGCGGTCGACCGATCGCTCCTCCGTGCCGTCAGGAACTCTCGGCCCGGACTTGACTTGAGGTTTAGCCGGTGCCGCCATCGCCTGCTGATGATGCTGATGCTGCTGATGATGATGCTGCTGCTGATGCTGCTGATGCTGCTGCTGATGCTGCTGGTCCGTCTCTTCCTCCTCCTGCAGATGATGCTGCTGCTGATGATGCTGATGATGCTGCTGCTGATGCTGATGCTGCTGATGCTGCTGATGCTGCTGACCCTCCTCCTCCTGCTCCTCCTGCTGCTGATGATGATGCTGCTGATGCTGAGATGCGGGCAAACCCAGGCCTAGCGTTCCACCGCAAGACCCGCTGGCACCGACGTTGCTACTGTGGGTGGTGGCGGAGCTGGCGGTGGCGGTGGTTGTGGCGATTGTTGTGGCGGTTGTTGTGGCGGTTGTTGTGGTTGTGAGTTGACCGTCGCTGCTGCTGCTGCTGCTGCTGCGACTGCCGCAGGGTGGTGGCGTTGCCGGCTGCCTCTGCCGCGATGTCCTGTGGGAGCTCTCTGAGCGGCCGATGAGCGAGCAGGTCTGAGCCAGCAGTGCCAGGGGGCTCTTCTTCGTGTCCAGCTGGACAATGGGGCGGGGGGTGAGGGCGGGGTCACGTGGGGGTCACGTGGGGGGTCAAGTTCAAGTTCATGTATTAGGTGTGTAGCCCTGTGAGCCATTCGCTCTTGAATCGGGTGCAACCGCAACAAACAAAAAACAAAAACATGAACAAAAAACATCTTGTAGTGACTATGTGACTGAGTGCAAACAGAAAATCCAAGGAAAGACAGCGAAATATTGCAGAAAAAACACACGTGGGGGGTCACGGGGTCACGTGGGGGTCACGTGGGGGGTCACTCATTCTGGCTGTCCTTCCGCCGATCCCCGCGCACCTCCGATAAGCGCGGATGGCGACGTACGGTGGTGCAATAGAAGTTTGGCATACGTACAAAATACACTACACTGTACACTACACTACTATACACTACACTACTATACACACTACTACACACTACACTACACTATACACTATACTGTACACTACACACTACACTATACTGTACACTACACTACACACTACTACACTACACTATACACTACTACACACTACACTACTATACCTTACACTATACACTACACTACTATACACTACACTATAGACTACACTACACATTACACTATACACTACTACACTACACTGTACACTACACTATACACCACACTACACTGTACACTACACTATACACTACTATACACTATACACTACACACTACACTACACACTACACTATGCACTACTACACTACACACTACACTATACACACTACACTACTATACCCTACAGTATACACTACACTACTATACACACTACACTATACCCTGCACTATACACTACACTATACACTACTACACTACACTACTACACCCTACACTACTATACACTACACAACTATACACTACTACACACTACACTATACACTACACCCTACACTATACACTACTACACACTACACTACACTATACACTACACTATAAACTACACACCACACTACTGCACGTTTACAGTAGCAGCCAGATAAATCAAATCTAATACGCAGAGAGACCCACATGGAGATCCACAGAATCCCATAACGGATTAAGAGACCCACAGAGACCCACAGAATCCCATAACTGATGAGAGACCCACAGAGACACATGGAAACCCACAGAATCCCATAACTGATTAGAGACCCACAGAGACCCACAGAATCCCATAACTGATGAGAGACCCACAGAGACACATGGAAACCCACAGAATCCCATAACGGATTAAGAGACGCACAGAGACCCACAGAATCCCATAACTGATTAGAGACCCACAGAGACACATGGAAACCCACAGAATCCCATAACGGATTAGAGACCCCACAGAGATACACTAGCGGGAAATACCCGGAGTTGCCCTAGCGAAAAAGACACACACAGACATCGACTTACACACACAAACACATCGACTTACACACACACAGACATCGACTTACACACACAAACACATCGACTTACACACACACAGAGATCGACTTACACACAGAGATCGACTTACACACACACAGACATCGACTTACACACACACAGACATCGACTTACACACACACAGAGACCGACTTACACACCCACAGAGATCGACTTACACACACAAACACATCGACTTACACACACAGAGATCGACTTACACACACACAGAGATCGACTTACACACACACAGACATCGACTTACACACACACAGAGATCGACTTACACACACACAGACATCGACTTACACACACAAATACATCGACTTACACACACAGAGATCGACTTACACACACACAGACATCGACTTACACACACACAGACATCGACTTACACACACAGAGATCGACTTACACACACACAGACATCGACTTACACACCCACAGAGATCGACTTACACACACAAACACATCGACTTACACACACACAGAGATCGACTTACACACACACAGACATCGACTTACACACACACAGAGATCGACTTACACACACAAACACATCGACTTACACACACAGAGATCGACTTACACACACACATAGATCGACTTACACACACACAGACATCGACTTACACACACAAACACATCGACTTACACACACAGACATCGACTTACACACACAAACACATCGACTTACACACACACAGAGATCGACTTACACACACACAGAGATCGACTTACACACACACAGACATCGACTTACACACACACAGACATCGACTTACACACACACAGAGACCGACTTACACACCCACAGAGATCGACTTACACACACACAGAGATCGACTTCCACACACACAGAGATCGACTTCCACACACACAGAGATCGACTTACACACACACAGACATCGACTTACACACACAGAGATCGACTTACACACACACAGAGATCGACTTCCACACACACAGAGATCGACTTCCACACACACAGAGATCGACTTACACACACAAACACATCGACTTACACACACAGAGATCGACTTACACACACACAGAGATCGACTTCCACACACACAGAGATCGACTTACACACACACAGACATCGACTTACACACACACAGACATCGACTTACACACACACAGAGATCGACTTACACACACACAGAGATCGACTTACACACACACAGACATCGACTTACACACCCACAGAGATCGACTTACACACACAAACACATCGACTTACACACACACTGAGATCGACTTACACACACACAGACATCGACTTACACACACACAGAGATCGACTTACACACACACAGAGATCGACTTACACACACACAGAGATCGACTTACACACACACAGAGATCGACTTACACACACACAGACATCGACTTACACACACACAGAGATCGACTTACACACACACAGAGATCGACTTACACACACAAACACATCGACTTACACACACAGAGATCGACTTACACACACACAGAGATCGACTTACACACACACAGACATCGACTTACACACGCACAGACATCGACTTACACACACACAGAGATCGACTTACACACACACAGAGATCGACTTACACACACACAGAGACCGACTTACACACACAAACACATCGACTTACACACACAGAGATCGACTTACACACACACAGACATCGACTTACACACACACAGAGATCGACTTACACACACACAGAGATCGACTTACACACACAAACATCGACTTACACACACACAGACATCGACTTACACACACACAGACATCGACTTACACACACACAGACATCGACTTACACACACACAGACATCGACTTACACACACACAGACATCGACTTACACACACACAGACATCGACTTACACACACACAGACATCGACTTACACACACAAACACATCGACTTACACACACACAGACATAGACTTACACACACAGACATCGACTTACACACACACAGACATCGACTTACACACATACACACAGACTCACAGACACATCGACCTACACACACATGGACTCACACATACACAAACACATCGACTTACACACACAGACTTACACACACACACATGGACTTACACACACACACATCGACTCACACACACACACACATGGACTCACACACACGGACTTACACACACACACACACATAGACTTACACACACACAGACATCGACCCACACACAAACACATCGACTCACACACACACACACGGACTTACACACACACACATCGACTCACACACACACACACATGGACTCACACACACGGACTTACACACACACACACGGACTTACACACACACACGCATCGACTTACACACACACACATCTGTAGAATCGGAGAGACGCACAGAGACCCCATAGCGACCCACACTCATCAACGACCCAAACTAAAACCAACCCAAGTGACCAACATCATCATCGCCGTCGCGAGGAAATTCATAGCAGCAACCGAATGCTCTAAACGCATCGCGATGCAAAGTGAAACTAAACTATGTTGTTTTAATCTTGCCAGATAGACGCAGACTCCAAATATACAGCAGCAGCGGCAGGCATCGTCAGGGTCACGGGATGGAACTCACGACCTCCTGTGTACCAGGCGAGGTAGTCAACATCTCCTAGCCACCGTGATGATGACAAGAGAGAGACGCAGACTCCAAATATACAGCAGCAGGCATCGTCAGGGTCAGGGATGGAACCCACGACCTCCTGTAGACCAGGCGAGGTAGTCAACATCTCCTAGCCACCGTGATGATGAGAGAGAGACGCAGACTCCAAATATACAGCAGCAGGGCATCGTCAGGGTCAGGGATGGAACCCACGACCTCCTGTGTACCAGGCGAGGTAGTGAACATCTCCTAGCCACCGTGATGATGACAAGAGAGAGACGCAGACTCCAAATATACAGCAGCAGTGGCAGGCATCGTCAGGGGATGGAACCCAGGACCTCCTGTAGACCAGGCGAGGTAGTCAACATCTCCTAGCCACCGTGATGATGATAAGAGAGAGAGACGCAGACTCCAAATATACAGCAGCAGGGGCAGGTATCGTCAGGGTCACGGGATGGAACCCACGACCTCCTGTAGACCAGGCGAGGTTGTCAACATCTCTTAGCCACCGTGACGATGAGAGAGACGCAGACTCCAAATATACAGCAGCGGCAGGCATCGTCAGGGGATGGAATCCACAACCTCCTGTATACCAGGCGAGGTAGTCAACATCTCTTAGCCACCCTGATGATGATGAGAGACGCAGACTCCAAATATACAGCAGCAGGCATCGTCAGGGTCNCGCGATAGAACCCACGACCTCCTGTGTACCAGGCGAGGTAGTCAACATCTCCTAGCCACTGTGACGATGAGAGAGAGACGCAGACTCCAAATATACAGCAGCGGCAGGCATCGTCAGGGGATCGAACCCACGACCTCCTGTAGACCAGGCGAGGCAGTCAACATCTCCTAGCCACTGTGGTGACAATGAGAGAGATTCCAAATATACAGCAGCAGGCATCGTCAGGGTCACGGGATCGAACCCACGACCTCCTGTGTACCAGGCGAGGTAGTCAACATCTGCTAGCCACCGTGATGATAAGAGAGAGAGACGCAGACTCCAAATATACAGCAGCAGGCATCGTCAGGGTCACGGAATGGAATCCACAACCTCCTGTAGACGAGGCGAGGTTGTCAACATCTCCTAGCCACTGTGGTGATGATGAGAGAGAGATTCCAAATATACAGCAGCAGCAGCAGGCATCGTCAGGGTCACGGGATCGAACCCACGACCTCCTGTAGACCAGGCGAGGTAGTCAACATCTCCCAGTGTCACGGGATGGAACCCACGACCTCCTGTGTACCAGGCGAGGTAATCAACATCGCCCGTATGTTGAACGCCTTCTGCACCAGTGCGGAAGCCATCGTTGCTAATCAGCGGTGCGGGCGGGTTCAAGGACGACAAACTAGACATGAAAACAAGGAGAAGCAGTTCTAAAGAAGTGGGGTTGGTTAATCTAGAGAGTGATTTTAAAGTGCAAAGCTGCCTGTGGCTTCTTAATGATGACAGAGGAGCGTTCCAGACGGCCGTAGAGGCACGACTGAAAGGGCGCAGTGCGGTGACGCTACACTGTAGACTCCACCCTATACACACCACTCTATATAATACACTATACACTACACTACACACACTATACACCACACACTACACTACTATACACTATACACCACACACTATACACTACACTACACACACTATACACCACACACTACACTACTATACACTATACACCACACACTATACACTGTAGACTCCACACTATACATACCATACTATATAATACACTATACACTACACACTACACTACACATACTATACACCACACACTACACTACTATACACTATACACCACACACTATACACTACACACCACACTATATAATACATTATACACTACACACTACACTACACACACTATACACCACACACTACACTACTATACACTATACACCACACACTAAACACTACACACCACACTATATAATACATTATACACTACTATACACCACACACTATACACTACACACCACACTATATAATACATTATACATTACACTATACACACACCACACACTACACTCCACACTACACACCACACACTAAACACCACACACTACACACCACTCACCACACTACACCCACACACTACACTCCACACTATATAATACATTATACACTACACACCATACTATATAATACATTATACACTACACTACACACCACACAATATAATACATTATACACTACACCACACACCACACTGTACACCACACACACTACACACCACACACAATACACTCCACACACCACACACTATACACCACACACTACACACACACACTACACTATACACCACACACTACACACCACTCACCACACACTACACACACACACTACACACCACATACACTACACACCACACACACTACACACCACACACTACACTATACACCACACAGACACTACACACCACACACTACACTATACACCACTCCCCACACACACACTATACACCACACACACTACACACCACACACACACTACACACACACCACACACACACACACTACACACACTACACACACACACACACACACACACTACACACACACACTACACACAACACACACCACACACACACACACACTACACACACACACTACCACACNACACACTACACACACAACACTACACACACTACACACACACACTACACACACTACACACCACACACACACTACACACTATACACCACACACACACTACACACACACTACACACCACACACACTACACACCACACACTACACACCACTCACCACACTACACACACTACACTGTACACCGCACTGTACTCTATAACAATATGAACGCAGCAAATGTGTACAGTGCAGTGGCATCGAGATATTTAAAAATAAACTCGGATACAATTTTACTATTCCATACGTGTTTACAGCTATTCCGTGTTAAAACGTATTTTAATTAGCAACTAAAGNAAATAAATATAAATTAATTTCCCGTTTCTTAAAAGTTTGCGAGTCCCACCCCCTCACCTCTATGGGGCTTGCGGCCATGGGCTGCGCGTAGTCGGGCGAGGCGGCCAGGCAAGCATGGGGCCCGAGGCGGGGCCTGGGCCTCCGCGGGCCCCCCCTGTTGCATGATTCTCTGCCCGGGTAGAGGCGTCTCGACCCCGGGCAGGGAGGGCGGCGGGGTGCCTTGGATCTGTAGGCCCGAATAGTCGGGCCGCTATTACAAATTTACTATTTTATCGCCGTTATTATTGTTTATTTGTATTATTATTAAAGTTGCAACTGTTATTATTTATTTGTTGTTATTGTTGTTTAATAGTACGGCTAACTTTGAAGCGTTTGCGAGTTTAAACCCTTAAACGTTGTACCCCACGCAATGAAAGGCCAATGTGGTTTCCATTTCATTTAACGTTCGATTATAAACATCAATTTATCAGCGGATATCGTTAAAACTTTGACTTTTTTCGTCCAATAGTACAAGCGAACGTTACCAAGAGACACATTTGGATCATAGCAAGTGTTGCGATCGGCTAAATAATAACAAAAAAGATCGAAATCTCGTTTCTGCATTGCCCTATTCCAGTGTCTGTGTGTGTAGTGTGTAGAGTGTTAAGTGCGTATCACAATATAAACATTTCCCTCCCGCTAAATATCCATCTAACTTCATCAATCAACTACGTGTGGACATCGATATACTTTGCGATAATGTTCTCCAGTAACTCGTGGCCTCTATATTTGACTGTGCTACTTTGGGCAGCCGCATAAAGCCTTAAGTTTGTGTTCATAGATTGTGCTGCAAATGTTTATATTGTATACTATTTCTATTAGTTAAACACGCCTATAGTTGTATAAATACACTCTATGAGTGTGTATGTATCAGAACCACAACATGTATTTTAGAGTGTAGGGATATATTCTGCTATATGTGTGTTAACATCTGTTTATATTGTATACTATTTCTATTAGTTAAACACACATCTGTTGTATAAATGCACTCTAAGTGTGTGTATGTGTGTGTATCAGAATCAGAACATGTATTTAGAGTGTAGGGATATATTCTGCTATATGTGTGTTAACATCTGTTTATATTGTATACTATTTCTATTTGTTAAACACACATCTGTTGTATAAATGCACTCTGTGAGTGTGTGTATGTGTGTGTATCAGAATCAGAACATGTATTTAGAGTGTAGGGATATATTCTGATGCATGTGTGTGTGTTAACATCACTGTTTATATTGTATTGTGTACAATTTGTACACACACACACACCTACACCCGTATGTATAGTGCACACTTTAGCACTCTATGANTGTGTGTGTGTAGAAATCAGAATATGTATTAGCCTGGAACAATATATTCCGCTTCATAAGTGCTATTTGTGTGTGTTGATAGCTGTGTTTATATTCTATGTTATCAATTTGTACACACACACACCCCTCTGTATATTGTACACATGTACTATATGAGTGTGTGTATCAGAATCAGTATTGATGTGTTTATATTGTACTATTATCAATTGTACACACTCCTCT
Organism: Lethenteron camtschaticum; assembly: GCA_018977245.1. Lineage (NCBI taxonomy): Eukaryota > Metazoa > Chordata > Hyperoartia > Petromyzontiformes > Petromyzontidae > Lethenteron > Lethenteron camtschaticum. Next base: position 43,936 of record WFAB01002182.1, read on the forward strand.
GTATGTTGTACACATGTACTATATGAGTGTGTGTATCAGAATCAGTATTGATAATGTGTTTATATTGTACTATATCAATTTTTACACACTCCTCTGTATGTATATTGTACACATGTACTATATGAGTGTGTGTGCGTATATCAGAATATGTATTTTTTAAACCAATTTTGCAAAACATGGGCCAGGAATCATCGACACCCTCAAAGTCGTAAAATAATGTTGAAGAAATTTGCTTAAATGCATCGGGTCCAATCGAGTTTAGTTACGTTTTCAACCTAGGCTAGTGGTGGTGATGGTGTGTGTGTACAGTGCTATCTATGTATTATATCCACTCCAGGTCTCTGTGTGGTGAGTCTATGGGTCTCTGTGTGGTGAGTCTGTGGTCTCTGTGTGGTGAGTCCGTGGTCTCTGTGTGGTGAGTCTGTGGGTCTTTGTGTGGTGAGTCTGTGGGTCTCTGTGTGTGAGTCTATGGGTCTCNGTGTGGTGAGTTGTGGGTCTCTGTGTGAGTGGTGAGTCTATGGGTCTCTGTGGTGAGTTATGGGTCTCGTAAGTGGTGAGTCTATGGGTCTCNGTGTGGTGAGTTGTGGGTCTCTGTGTGGTGAGTCTGTGGGTCTCTGTGTGGTGAGTCTATGGGTATCTTTTTTTTAATGGGTCTATGGGTCTCTGTGAGAGTGGTGAGTCTATGGGTCTCTGTGTGGTGAGTCTATGGGTATCTTTTTTTTTCATGGGTCTTTGGGTCTCTGTGAGAGTGGTGAGTCTATGGGTCTCTCTGCGTGTGAGTGGTGAGTCTATGGTTCTCTGTATGATGAGTCTATGGGTCTGTGTGTGTGTGTGGTAAATCTGTGGGTCTCTGATGAGTCTGTGGGTCTTTGCGTGATGAGTCTATGGGTCTCTGTGAGTCTATGGCTCTGTGTGGTGAGTCTATGGCTCTCTGTGCGGTGAGTCTATGGCTCTCTGTGGGGTGAATCTATGGCTCTCTGTGTGGTGAGTATATGGCTCTCTGTGCGGTGAGTCTATGGCTCTCTGCGTGGTGAGTCTATGGGTCTCTGTGTGAGTGGTGAGTCTATGGCTCTCTGCGTGGTGAGTCTATGGGTCTCTGTGTGAGTGGTGAGTCTATGGCTCTCTGTGTGTGAGTGTGGTGAGTCTATGGCTCTCTGCGTGGTGAGTCTATGGGTCTCTGTGTGAGTGGTGAGTCTATGGCTCTCTGTGTGTGAGTGTGGTGAGTCTATGGCTCTCTGTGTGGTGAGTCTATGGCTCTCTGCGTGGTGAGTCTATGGCTCTCTGCGTGGTGAGTCTATGGGTCTCTGTGTGAGTGGTGAGTCTATGGCTCTCTGTGTGTGAGTGTGGTGAGTCTATGGCTCTCTGTGTGGTGAGTCTATGGCTCTCTGTGTGGTGAGTCTATGGCTCTCTGCGTGGTGAGTCTATGGTCTCTGTGTGAGTGGTGAGTCTATGGCTCTCTGCGTGGTGAGTCTATGGGTCTCTGTGTGAGTGGTGAGTCTATGGCTCTCTGTGTGTGAGTGTGGTGAGTCTATGGCTCTCTGCGTGGTGAGTCTATGGGTCTCTGTGTGAGTGGTGAGTCTATGGCTCTCTGTGTGTGAGTGTGGTGAGTCTATGGCTCTCTGTGGGTGAGTCTATGGCTCTCTGCGTGGTGAGTCTATGGCTCTCTGCGTGGTGAGTCTATGGCTCTGTGTGAGTGGTGAGTCTATGGGTCTCTGTGTGATGAGTCTATGGCTCTCTGCGTGGTGAGTCTATGGCTCTGTGTGAGTGGTGAGTCTATGGGTCTCTGTGTGAGTGGTGAGTCTATGGATCTCTCTGTGTGTGTGGTGAGTCTATGGGTCTCTGTGTGTGCGGTCGGTCTATGTCTCTCTGTAAGGTGAGTCTATGTCTCTCTGTGTGTGTGGTGAGTCTATGTCTCTCTGTAAGGTGAGTCTATGTCTCTCTGTGTGTGTAAGGTGAGTCTATGTCTCTCTGTGTGTGTGTGGTGAGTGTATGCGCCCTCCGCACAACCATAATCAGCGCTTAGCCCCCCACGTTCTGCTAAGACTACACGGCTGCCGCTGCTGCTACTGGGGGGGGGGGGGGCCCCTTTGCCTCTATCTCTGCGTGAATCTTCGTGACCCTTTGGCACAGCAGGGAGCCCGCCTGCAAGAGACAGGGGGTGAGAGTTAGACTCCAGGACATGCGTCAGAGTTTGCTCGCAAAAGAGAGGGAAGGGGAGGAGATCCATTTACAGGTGAATATTGCATCATGGGATCTCCTTTGCCAGTACCAAAATATAATAGGGTTTTTCCCCTTTTTCTGGCAAAACTGACACCTTTTGCTTACATTAACCACAATACTTGCAGTCAAATGCAAACAAAAAACAATACTCTGATCATTTATGCATTGACTTTCAAACTGATTGGTCCACACCAGAGACAGCTTTCTTTAGAGCCTAGTCTCACATGGTGTTCGACCAGATGACGCCAAAAGGCGCACAGTTCAAGGACAACGCACTATCAGAGTAATGAAATTATCAGAGTATTGTTTTTTGTTTGCATTTGACTGCAAGTATTGTGGTTAATGTAAGCATGTTTCCTTGCAAAAGGTGTCAGTTTTGTTGCCAGAAAAAAGGGGGAAAACCCTATTAGATGAATATTGATCGGAAGCTTTGGTGCCTGCAGGAATTCCCATATTCTCTCTTTGGTTCTTTCGGTAAAGTCCACGTAGGTAGACCAAATAAAAAATCACGACCACGTTTCGACAATAAAAAAAATCTCACGACGTTTCGACTGCAACACATGCAGCAATCATCGTCATCGTCAGGTGTGAAATCCACGGCAAGAAAATTTTAAAATTTTTAAAAATTGAAATTTGAAAATTAGAAAATTTAAAATATTGAAATTTTTACATTTTCTTGCTGTGGATTTCACACCTGATGATGTTGCTGCTTGTGTTGCAGTCAAAACGTGAGAAATTTTATTTGTTATATTTATATTATTGTATTATTTCCCTTCTACGTGACGACTTTACCGAAAGAACCAACAATATGAATCCCTGCAGTCACGAAAGATTTAAATCACAAGACGTTTTCGATCTCAACGCGAGCAATCATCATCAGGTGGGGCAGCCACAGCAAGACAACTTTGCCTGCATCACCAGTTTTCTTGCTGTGGTTGCCCTCACCTGATGATGATTGCTTGCGTTGAAATCTAAAACGTCTTGTGATTTAAAGCTTCTTTCGTGACTGCAGGGATTCATATTGTTGGTTCTTTCGGTAAAGTCACCACGTAGAAGGGAAATAATAAATAATATGAATATTAAACAATAAACATTCTCACGACGTTTCGACTGCAACACAATCAACAATCGTCGTCAGGTGTGAAATCCACAGCAAGAAAATTTAAAAAATGTAAAATATAAAAAATTTAAGATTTCTAAATAAATTTTTTTTCTTGCAATTTCAAATTTTCTTGCGGTGGATTTCACTCCTGATGACGATTATTGCTCGTGTTGCAGCCGAAACGTCGTGAGAATTTTTATTGTTTATATTATTTTATTATCTATTATTTCCCTTCTACGTGATGACTTTACCGAAAGAACCAAGAAAATATCTAAAACGTCGTCCTGATCGATTATCTTGTCTACCTACGTGGACTTTACCTACGAAACCAAAGAGGGAATTTACAGGTAACCCCGTAGAATCCCATCGGGTTCAAGACACCGCTGGCGAATTGTGTGGAAGCTTCTTGTTTGTAGCCAGAGGGTGGTGACGACTTTCCTGAGGGTCTATGGGTCTCTGTCTGTGTGTGTGTGAGTGTGGTGAGTCTATGGGTCTCTGTGTGGTGAGTCTATGGGTCTCTGTGTAGTGTGTGGTGAGTCTATGGGTCTCTGTGTGGTGAGTCTATGGGTCTCTGTGTGTGGTGAGTCTATGGGTCTCTGGGGTGTGTGTGGTGAGTCTATGGGTCTCTGTGTGTGTGTGTGGTGAGTCTATGGGTCTCTGTGTGTGTGAGTTGGTGAGTCTATGGGTCTCTGGGTGTGTGTGAGTGTGGTGAGTCTCTGTGGGTCTGCGTGGTGAGTGGTGAGTCTATGGGTCTCTGTGTGTGTGGTGAGTCTATGGGTCTCTGTGTGGTGAGTCTATGGGTCTCTGTGTGTGTGTGAGTGTGGTGAGTCTATGGGTCTCTATCTGTGTGTGTGAGTGTGTGGTGCGTCTATGGGTCTCTGTGTGTGTGTGGTGAGTCTATGGGTCTCTGTGTGTGAGTGTGTGGTGAGTCTATGGTCTCTGTGTGTGTGTGGTGAGTCTATGGGTCTCTGTGTGAGTCTGTGTGTGTGTGGTGAGTCTATGGGTCTCTGGGTGTGTGTGGTGAGTCTATGGGTCTCTGGTGTGTGTGGTGAGTCTATGGGTCTCTGTGTGTGTGTGGTGAGTCTATGGGTCTCTGTGTGTGATGAGTCTATGGGTCTCTGGGTGTGTGTGGTGAGTCTATGGGTCTCTGTGTGTGTGGTGAGTCTATGGGTCTCTGTGTGGTGAGTCTATGGGTCTCTGTNTGGTGAGTCTGTGGGTCTCTGTGTGTGTGGTGAGTCTATGGGTCTCTGTGTGGTGAGTCTATGGGTCTCTGTGTGGTGAGTCTATGGGTCTCTGTGTGGTGAGTCTGTGGTCTGTGTGTGAGTGTGGTGAGTCTCTGTGTGGTGAGTGTGTGGGTCTCTGTGTGGTGAGTCTGTGGGTCTCTGTGTGGTGAGTCTGTGGGTCTCTGTGTGGTGAGTCTATGGGTCTCTGTGGTGAGTCTATGGGTCTGTGTGGTGAGTCTGGTCTGTGTGGTGAGTGTGTGGGTCTCTGTGTGGTGAGTCTGTGGTCTATGAGTCTGTGGGTCTCTGTGAGTCTGTGGATCTCTGTGGTGAGTCTGTGGGTCTCTGTGTGGTGAGTCTATGGGTCTCTGTGTGAGTCTGTGGGTCTCTGTGTGGTGAGTCTGTGGATCTCTGTGTGGTGAGTCTGTGGGTCTCTGTGTGTGTGGTGAGTCTTCTGTGTGGTGAGTCTGTGGGTCTCTGTGTGGTGAGTCTGTGGGTCTCTGTGTGGTGAGTGTGTGGGTCTCTGTGGTGAGTCTGTGGGTCTCTGTGTGGTGAGTCTGTGGATCTCTGTGTGGTGAGTCTGTGGGTCTCTGTGTGTGTGGTGAGTCTCATGGGTCTCTGTGTGGTGAGTCTGTGGGTCTCTGTGTGGTGAGTCTGTGGGTCTATGTGTGTGAGTGTGGTGAGTCTCTGTGTGTGTGTGTGGTGAGTCTATGGGTCTCTGTGTGGTGAGTCTGTGGGTCGTGTGTGTGGTGAGTCTATGGGTCTCTGTGTGGTGAGTCTATGGGTCTGTGTGTGTGTGTGGTGAGTCTATGGGTCTCTGTGTGTGAGGTGGTGAGTCTATGGGTCTGTGTGTGTGTGTGTGTGGTGAGTCTATGGCTCTCTGTGTGTGAGTGTGGTGAGTCTATGGGTCTCTGTGTGGTGAGTCTATGGGTCTCTGTGTGTGAGTCTATGGGTCTCTGTGTGGTGAGTCTGTGGGTCTCTGTGTGGTGAGTCTGTGGGTCTCTGTGTGTGAGTGTGGTGAGTCTCTGTGTGTGTGTGTGGTGAGTCTATGGGTCTCTGTGTGGTGAGTCTGTGGGTCTGTGTGTGTGGTGAGTCTATGGGTCTCTGTGTGGTGAGTCTATGGGTCTGTGTGTGTGTGTTTGTGGTGAGTCTATGGGTCTCTGTGTGTGGTGGTGAGTCTATGGGTCTGTGTGTGTGTGTGTGGTGAGTCTATGGCTCTCTGTGTGTGAGTGTGGTGAGTCTATGGTCTCTGTGTGGTGAGTCTATGGGTCTCTGGGTGAGTCTATGGGTGTGTGTGTGTGGTGAGTCTAAGGGTCTCTGTGTGTGTGTGGTGAGTCTATGGGTCTCTGTGTGTGAGTAGTGAGTCTATGGGTCTCTGTGTGTGTGTGGTGAGTCATGGGTCTCAGTGTGTGTGTGTGAGTCTATGGGTCTCTGTGTGTGTGTGTGGTGAGTCTATGGGTCTCTGTGTGTGAGTAGTGAGTCTATGGGTCTCTGTGTGTGAGTAGTGAGTCTATGGGTNCTCTGTGTGTGTNGTGGTGAGTCTATGGGTGTCTCTCTGTGTGTGTGTGGTGAGTCTGTGGGTCTCTGTGTGTGGTGGTGAGTCTTCTGTGTGGTGAGTCTGTGGGTCTCTGTGTGGTGAGTCTGTGGGTCTCTGTGTGAGTGTGGTGAGTCTCTGTGTGTGTGTGGTGAGTCTATGGGTGTGTGGTGAGTCTGTGGGTCTGTGTGTGTGGTGAGTCTATGGGTCTCTGTGTGGTGAGTCTATGGGTCTGTGTGTGTGTGTGTGGTGAGTCTATGGGTCTCTGTGTGTGAGGTGGTGAGTCTATGGGTCTGTGTGTGTGTGTGTGGTGAGTCTATGGCTCTCTGTGTGTGAGTGTGGTGAGTCTATGGGTCTCTGTGTGAGTCTATGGGTCTCTGTGTGGTGAGTCTATGGGTGTGTGTGTGGTGAGTCTATGGGTCTCTGTGTGTGTGTGGTGAGTCTATGGGTCTCTGTGTGTGTGTGAGTCTATGGGTCTCTGTGTGTGTCTCTGTGTGTGTGTGGTGAGTCTATGGGTCTCTGTGTGTGTGTGAGTCTATGTGTCTCTGTGTGTGTGTGGTGAGTCTATGGGTCTCTCTGTGTGTGTGGTGAGTCTATGGGTCTGTGTGTGTGGTGAGTCTATGGGTCTCTGTGTGTGTGGTGAGTCTATGGGTCTGTGTGTGTGGTGAGTCTATGGGTCTCTCTGTGTGTGTTGTGAGTCTATGGGTCTGGTGTGTGGTGAGTCTATGGGTCTCTGTGTGTGTGGTGAGTCTATGGTCTGTGTGTGTGGTGAGTCTATGGGTCTGTGTGTGTGGTGAGTCTATGGGTCTGTGTGTGTGTGTGGTGAGTCTATGGGTCGTGTGTGTGGTGAGTCTATGGGTCTGTGTGTGTGTGTGTAGTGAGTCTATGGGTCTGTGTGTGTGTGGTGAGTCTATGGGTCTGTGTGTGTGTGTGTGGTGAGTCTATGGGNGTGTGTGTGTGTGGTGAGTCTATGGGTCTGTGTGTGTGTGGTGGTGAGTCTATGGGTCTGTGTGTGTGGTGGTGAGTCTATGGGTCTGGTGTGTGTGTAGTGAGTCTATGGGTCTGTGTGTGTGTGTGTAGTGAGTCTATGGTCTGTGTGTGTGTGTGGTGAGTCTTGGGTCTGTGTGTGTGTGGTGAGTCTATGGGTCTGTGTGTGTGTGGTGAGTCTATGGGTCTGTGTGTGTGTGGTGAGTCTATGGGTCTGTGTGTGTGTGGTGAGTCTATGGGTCTGTGTGTGTGTGTGTGGTGTCTTGGGTCTATGTGTGTGAGTAGTGAGTCTATGGTCTCTGTGTGTGTGGTGAGTCTATGGGTGTGTGTGTGTGGTGAGTCTATGGGTCTCATGTGTGTGAGTAGTGAGTCTATGGGTCTCTGTGTGTGAGTAGTGAGTCTATGGGTCTCTGTGTGTGAGTAGTGAGTCTATGGGTCTCTGTGTGGTGAGTCTATGGGTCTCTGTGTGTGAGTAGTGAGTCTATGGGTCGCTGTGTGTGAGTAGTGAGTCTATGGGTCTCTGTGTTAGTAGTGAGTCTATGGGTCTCTGTGTGTGTGTGGTGAGTCTATGGGTCTCTGTGTGGTGAGTCTATGGGTCTCTGTGTGTGTGTGGTGAGTCCTGGGTCTGTGGGTGGTGTGAGTCTATGGGTNCTGTGTGTGTGTGGTGAGTCTATGGTCTCTGTGTGTGGTGTGAGTCTATGGGTCTGTGTGGTGGTGAGTCTATGGGTGTCNGTGTGTGTGTTGGTCTATGGGTCTGTGTGGTGGTGAGTCTATGGGTCTGTGTGTGTGTAGTGGTGAGTCTATGGTCTCTGTGTGGTGAGTCTATGGGTGTGTGTGTGTGGTGAGTCTATGGGTCTGTGTGTGAGTAGTGAGTTATGGGTCTGTGTGTGTGAGTAGTGAGTCTATGGGTCTCTGTGTGTGAGTAGTGGTCTATGGGTCTGTGTGTGTGTGTGGTGAGTCTATGGTCTGTGTGGTGTGTGGTGAGTCTATGGGTCTCTGTGTGGTGAGTCTATGGGTCTCTGTGTGGTGAGTCTATGGGTCTCTGTGTGTGAGTAGTGAGTCTCTGGGTCTCTGTGTGTGTGAGTGGTGAGTCTGGGTCTCTGTGTGTGAGTGGTGAGTCTATGGGTCTCTGTGTGTGAGTAGTGAGTCTATGGGTCTCTGTGTGTGAGTAGTGAGTCTATGGGTCTCTGTGTGTGTGTAGTGAGTCTATGGGTCTCTGTGTGTGTGTGGTGAGTCTATGGGTCTGTGTGGTGAGTCTATGGGTCTCTGTGTGTGTGTTGAGTCTATGGGTCTCTGTCTGTGTGTGGTGTGGTGAGTCTATGGGTCTCTGTGTGTGTGGTGAGTCTATGGGTCTCTGTGTGTGAGTAGTGAGTCTATGGGTCTCTGTGTGTGAGTAGTGAGTCTATGGGTCTCTGTGTGTGAGTAGTGAGTCTATGGGTCTCTGTGTGTGAGTAGTGAGTCTATGGGTCTGTGTGTGAGTAGTGAGTCTATGGGTCTCGTGTGTGGTGTAGTGCGTCTATGGGTCTCGTGTGTGTGTAGTGAGTCTATGGGTCTCTGTGTGAGTAGTGAGTCTATGGGTCTCTGTGTGTGAGTAGTGAGTCTATGGGTCTGTGTGTGAGTAGTGAGTCTATGGGTCTCTGTGTTGAGTAGTGAGCTATGGGTCTCTGTGTGTGGTTAGTGAGTCTATGGGTCTGGTGTATGAGTAGTGAGTCTATGGGTCCCTCTGTGTGTGAGTAGTGAGTCTATGGGTCTCTGTGTGTGAGTAGTGAGTCTATGGGTCTCTGTGTGTGAGTAGTGAGTCTATGGGTCNGTGTGTGAGTGGTGAGTCTATGGGTCTCTGTGTGTGAGTAGTGAGTCTATGGGTCTCTGTGTGTGAGTAGTGAGTCTATGGGTCTCTGTGTGTGAGTAGTGAGTCTATGGGTCTCTGTGTGTGAGTATGAGTCTATGGGTCTCTGTGTGTGTGTG